>JAGXOD010001403.1:352500-392195 GCA_020368025.1 Brachyhypopomus occidentalis
ACGGTGTCTGCTGTGAAAAGTGCAGTGTTGCTGAACTCTGTTCCTAGACATCGACTGTCCAACAGAGTCTGGCGCAAAGCCTAATCAAACACACTTGATCCAGTTAACACATTCAGTACCTTTGATTATTAGAACTAACTGTGCTGGAATTACATTTTGGAGCATGTCGGATCTCCTGGATAACACATTTTAGATAATAAGTTAATTACTTGTTCAACATTCCTTCCCAAAGCTGAACTGTGTGGTTTTTGTAGGTGCTGAATGAGGTGGTGGTAGACCGGGGACCCTCCTCTTACTTGTCAAATGTTGACCTGTTTCTTGATGGCCGTCTTATCACCTCAGTCCAGGGAGATGGTGAGTTTCATCATTAAGTTGAACTGTCTGTGTGTGGGTGGGACAGTGAGTGTGTTTTGTGGTTTTTTGATTGGATGATGGATCTATGCCACCTCCCTGATTGGCAGGCCAAAACCTTTGGCCTTTGGATTTCCCGGTGATGGTTGTGGGTGAAGGGAGGCGAAGCTGTTCAGCCAACGTAACTTGTTTTGTTTGTTTATGCACATTTTAGACAGTTCGTTAGGGTGTGGCGCATTTGTCTTTGTTGTCATGTTAGACTTGTGGCTTTTTAACTGTAACTAAGTTTGTGAACACAGTAAAGCTCATGTTAATATAATTGTATTTGATTATTTTGTTCTAGCGGCTGGCAGTCTTCTCTTCCTTTCCCACCTCCCTTTATTGTTGCTCCTCTACTTCAGATTGGAATCTGACTGTGTGTGTGTCTGTGTGTGTGTCTGTGTGTGTGTCTGTGTGTGTGTACACACAGGTGTGATCGTTTCAACACCCACAGGCAGCACTGCGTATGCGGCAGCGGCTGGAGCCTCCATGATCCACCCCAACGTTCCAGCCATCATGGTGACCCCAATCTGCCCTCATTCGCTCTCCTTCAGACCCATTGTGGTGCCGGCCGGAGTGGAGCTGATGGTGAGAGGGTGGGCTGGTAGTGTGAGCAGCAGACACATCCATATTTCATTACAATGTCCTGACAGCATATGGTGGCATCATAGGAACCGTAGTAAACATATTTATGTATCTTTTATGTAGGAGATTCTTCTAATGTGACTTATGAATTTGAATTTCCCTCTCTGGAGTGACCTTATTGAATTGCTCCACCTTCTGGGCAGATAATGCTGTCGCCAGACGCCCGCAACACAGCTTGGATCTCCTTTGATGGCAGAAAGAGACAGGAGATCCAGCATGGAGACAGGCGAGTGCTCTCTTTGTCCCCATATACACTGTGTTTCTGGATGTGTAGTAGATTATTAAATAGGCAGCCATCACGCTTCCTCCTTCACAGGTTCACTCCATCGTGGATTTTTATTGGAATCTCTAAAGATTTCTCGTGGAAGTTTTTTTTTCTGGTCCCGGACACTTGTTGGATTATACTGTAATAATAATAATACTGTACAGTACAACAATACTGTAATAATATATATATATAATTATATCAGTAATATGAAAAATAAAAAAGATATTTTTTAATAATAAAACTGTACATACTGTAATGCATAATAATGCATAACTGTAATAGCCTGGGAACATTTATAAGGGCTTATAATATGTAAATTATTATACATATTATAATATATTATTATATATAGCCATATAATTATATGAATTCTACTTTTTGGGGATTTTGGGGGGGGGGGGGGGGGAATCCACAAAGTAGAATTCATATAGGGATCACCGTGCTGTGTTCTGCCTACTGTGACTAGTGATGAGAGTTCAGTGGAAGTGGAAGTGATGGTGAGCGTTTGGTGCTGCCTTATCATTCATCTCTCCATCACGTCTGTTAAATTGAGTGAGGCTGTGCACACACGCCTGATCTCAAATGCTGCTTTGCAGTGGCTAAGCACAGGTGCAATGTTTAATATTGCCACGTATAAACTACAGTCCAGAGTGCATGGAGCTTAGCCACAGTGTACCCTGGAGCTTAGCCACAGTGTACCCTGAAGCCTACGCAGCTGTGGGTGGAGCAGTGCCGTATGGCGGGGGGTCCCAGCTGTGTTGGGTGAGGTTGGAAGTGTCGTGGCTGTCCAGGAGAGGAATTATCCCCTGTCCTACCACATTGCAGTGGCTAGAGCGGGATGCATAGAAGACCCTCGTTAGGAAGATGACATGAGTTTTCTTTCATCAGTGTCCCATTAGAGGAAGACTGATCGTATGCAGACCCAGGCAGGCAGAGGTCCTGGCACATATGTGAACAAACACTGAACGTTTGTATCATGTATTTTGCATTGTATTAAAATCTGTGTGTGTGTGTGTGTGTGTGTGTGTGTGTGTGCCCGTGTGCCTGCAGTATTAAGATCACAACCTCCTGCTACCCTGTGCCCTCTCTCTGCTGCCATGACCTGGTCTACGACTGGTTTGACAGCCTGGCACAGTGTTTGCACTGGAATATCCGCAAGAAACAAACACACCTCACTGATGCTTCTGACTCTTCAGACACGGAGAACTGATGTTCGTCTTTTGTACTTTTGCGTCTTTGTAATGACACTGAAATCTGCACAGTGTTTATGTAAATGCATATTATTAGGCAAAAATGCCTGAAAGATGTCCTGAACTTGAAACTGAACTTGAACTCAAAACCTCTAGCACACAAACGGCTTAAGTCAGCATATATACACAAGAAGTGAATTACATTATCTAGTTACAAGATATGTGACAACATGCGTTGTAAAAAGCGCTATACTATATAAAGTCACAGTGACTTTGACAAGGGCCAGACTGAGATGTGTAGATGATGCAGCACCTCCAAAATGCTGACCTCTATCTGACCTCTGCGGCTTGCCAAAATTGGCTACCATGAGTAGGTGAGTTGTGAGCATCATGTGGACCGTGGAGCAATGGACAAAGATGCCCTGGCAACTGGGACAAACTGATAACACAAGTCTGATTCGTGGAGGTCCCACCTTGGAACTTACAGGACTGTTAATAACTTGGTGCCCAGATACCACAGGACACCAGAGGTCAGAGCTGCGCTGGCAGCATGCTTTATGTCATGGCTGGTGTGTGTGTGTGTGTGTGTGTGTGCGTGTGCGTGTGCGTGTGCGTGCATAATATAGACAATTTGACAATTTTATCATACATTTTAAGTTTTACATTGTTGATTAATCATACAGTCTTGAGCTGGTTTCAGTTAAGTACATTCCAGTATGGCATATGCAATGCCTCTGTATAGGTGTAAGAGAATATCAGGCCATGGCAAGATCTGATAGTATGACTGTATTCACAAAATATGAGAAGTGCTGAATGTTTAAGTTTTTAAAGACCATGTATTAAGTTACATTTAAATAGTATGAGTATTTACATCAACATTAATCTGGTATTTTTATATCAGTGTTGACTGTGCTGACAAAAGCAAGCAATAAACAATTTATTGGCATTCTTTGTTTTATTGCAATGAACGGATAGAGAGCTACTTCCAGACACTTTTACTCCAGATATTGAAAAGCCGGTCCTTGGGAATATCTGGATAACATTGATTACAAATGCTCGTAACTAAGAAGCGTAAGATCTGTTGGGCAGATCAGAATAACCGTTTTTGCTTTTTCATGTTTAGAAATGAGGCAACAGCATTTGTATTGACGCATTACACAGACGGCTGTGAAACATTCGAGAACAGTTTGATGACATTTTTATGACAATCTGCCAACATCAGATAAAAAAAGAAAAAGAGGTAGATACCAGCATGCTGGCATCTCACACGACAACAAGGAATGGAAAACACTGGTGAAAGATCAGTAGAAAAGAAGTGAAAGCACAACTGAATAAGCAACTTGTACTATTCTTGCATGGCAACATTTTCTTCAGCAGTGGCAACAGCAAGACAACTTTTAACGGAAGTGCCACACAAACAAGGTCTTTGAAGTCAGAGAATAAAAGATGAATTCAAAAGAACTGACTTGTTAACGGACTACATCATTGATCCACATCATAATGATCAAGAGTTTGAACTTATTTAATATTTATAGTTTCCTCTAGACAGGCACGTATCAGCCAGACAAACCTCACTCACAGTCGCCCTCTTGTGGTTAATTAAAATAACATCCCTGCTTCACTTGAACATTTGGAAAACACAAAGTAAATTATGTACAGATGCAGGTGTTAAGAACCGACTCAAGATGATGGAGACTAAACACCTTATAGTACCATTACTTATGCAATCTTTCACATTTATTTGTATTAACTGATGCGCATGAGTAAAAAATATACTAACGAGAACAAAAAAATTGCCTGGATCTTTTTTTTTTTTTTTTTTTTTTTTTTACATTTTTTATTTCTTTTTTATGGTAACTCACAGTTCAGACTTGTCATCTGAACTGTTGGCTTAAATATATATTGTAGTATAGAATCCATATATATAAAATGATATATTTGTATTTTGTCTTTTAAAATATCTTCAGTAAAAGAACAACTAATGTAAAATGAAAATTCTAGCCAACAATATTTAACCTTATGTAAAGAATATTACTGGACTTCTGTCCCATGAGAAAGCAAAGGTTGTGACAGGGCATGGTGGGGATACGTTTAAGAATCAACGTCTTTAGAGAGCGACACCATCAGAGACAAAACTACAGGAAGTCTACAAATCAAGCCAGTATTGACTATACTGTGATGTATTTATATAGATAAAGTCAGTTTAACTGGGATAAATTGTATGATCAGACTTTAGCTCACATAGTCCAAACGCAGGGGAAGAGGTGCAGTATGGTAGGACAAATATCCTTACTGAGCACTGAAGACACATAATCCCTCGGTCACTAATAAACACCTGTGAGAAAGGATTTTACAGCCATGTTCTGAAACAGCTCCCTACATGCCAACATTGTACCTCTTACCCCAAACTGCTCTCCTTGAAATCCAGCCTGTTAACAGTGAATTTTGATACCATGGGACAGAGCAGGAATTCATGAATAGAAAATGCCAAACAAAACCTTAGTAGTTGTGGATTTGGCACATAGTTGAAGGTTTTGTTTCTCATTCATAATTCAATCACCACCAATACAACTCTTCACTCGGTTAAACTTTCAAATGCATATAATTTTGCCTTTAATGACAATGATAATGAATGTATAATGGACTCTGACCAAGTGTTGAATACAAACTGACTTTGCCAGACATTAAGACATCTCCAGAAGATCTCCTCGGGGCTGAACTGATTGATGAAATCACCTTTTAAAAATGTGTACAAAATAGACAACATGCACAGTACACACAAAATACCTGCTCATGCCAAGGTCGCACCTATTCACCACTGACATACCCTGACCAAGCAACTGACCGCTACATAGGTAGATTAAGAAACATTGGTCCAACCGCATGAATGTAGCACCATTAAACTTAAATGATGGCAGCAGATATTCATACTGGGTCTGTGTTTAGGAGATAAAATGGCAGCTTGCAGGCTGCATCATCCTTCAAGCAGACCCAAGTGTGAAATAACTGAGGCGTTCCAGTCAATCCAAATGCAAGCAGAGCCCCCTCCACCCCACAACACTGCAGATGTCCCATCTCCCACCCCCTCCTTACAGAGTGAGATTGTACACTGGTTGATGAGGAAGACAGACAGGCAGCAAGGTGAACCAAGTCTGAACATGTTAGTTTACATGTATTAATCAGGGCTTTAAATGGGGCGGGGGTATCAGAGAGAGCAAAGAGATGAACCAAACGTCAATTAAATATTTGCATTTATCATCAAAGGCGTGTTCTGCTCTCTTATTTAAACATTTGACCCTATGTGCATTTATAGTGGAAGATAGTCTGTGAAAGGGGTGGAAACCTCCTCAACCTCTCCTGAGCACAGTCCGTGTGAAGTACAGTGCCCGCATTCTTATGTCTCAATAGTCGATTTCTTTGCCTCACTGCCTTCATTATTTTCCTCCTCCTCCTCCTCCTCCTCCTCATCCTCATCTGTATGTAGCTCCAACTCTTCACGAGTGATCATCTCAAAGTCGTTGCCGTTACTGTGCTGCGAGCCATCGTCTTCTCTGCGGTCGCTGTCCGTTTCCGAGTGGCGCTCTCCTTCCACTATTGCAGCCACCTTCATCTGGTCTTCATCTTCCTCACCATCCTTCCTCTCTGTGTCAGATTTGTCCTCACTGTCAGACTTCTGTGCTTTTGTGGCATCCAAGCTCTTGCTGTCGGCCTTCTCTGCTCCGATTTTCTTGCCACTTGTGCGAGTACCCTTGTACTCATGTGTGTAGAGTGGTCGGAAGGAGTCTATGAAGCCCACATCTGCTGTCAGGTTCGGCAGAAACCAGAAGTGATGCCGTCCTCCAGTCACCAGCCAGATGATTAGGAACAGAATACAGCGAGCTGGGGATGCAGGGAGAGCATATGGTTATCTTCGCAGAAAGAACACTGGATAGCATCTACACAAGACTTTTTGATTTCTAATAAAAAGTGCTTCTCGTACCTAGACTCATTTGTAAGATGCAGAAGGTGCATGTTAGAGGTGTACAAATACAATCTGTTGTCATGCAAAATTCATCAGCTACCCTCTCCAACCTCTTACTGTTATATTGTATATTATATATATTATACTGTTATATTTTTATATTTGTGTTCATTAGCTTTGAATAAAAATCATATCTAAAGATGTCTCTGGTAAATGTTTATAAAAATGTAAGTCACCTTATATGACCAAAACAATCTGTCACTCACATCAACAGTTTGATATTTTCTGTATTTAAAAATCTAAAGTAATCACATTGCTTGATGATTGCGCTGTTACAACTAGTCAAATCAAATGAGTTATAAATCACCTGTTAAAATAGAAACTGTCAAAAAGCAGCTTTGCAAATGTAGGTGCTTAAGGCCCAAGCCAGAAGTGACAGTGGTAAGGACAAACTCTCTAGTCATTAGATGGAAAACATTCACCACTTCACTTTTAATCAGTTAATTTTTTTGGTTTTGTTTGAACTGAAAGCCCAGCAGCTAAAGCAGCTCACCACCAGAACCACATGGCGAACCACAGCCAGGTGAACCACAGCCAGGTGAACCACAGCCAGGTGAACCACAGCCAGGCGAACCACAGCCAGGCGAACCACAGCCAGGTGAACCACAGCCAGGCGCACTGTGTAAGAACCTAAAGCAGAAGGTGTGAAGAGTGCAGTGGTCCTGCTAAAGCCCCTTGCAAACAGACAAATTTTTTTAACTGGGCTGTTGCAGGTTATGTACATCTTGGTCAGCACCATGTGCAGATCAAGACAAGTACTCTGAAAAAAGAATAGATGTTCAAGAAATATAATCCTTGTGAGAACATTTAAAGAGCAAATGATTCTGCACAGTTTCAGAAGCCAATGGAAGAAAATCTTGGTTGATTAAGATGATTTTAACAATTGTGTGCCCCAATGCCATTTCTTCATCTACGACAACTGCTACATAATAGGGACAATATATCTTCCAGCATTTTCCCATTTTGGGATACAGATGTTAAAAAAAAAATCTATGTTGATGTCATGCAAAAAATACTTGAGTATCCTTGATAAACGTTTGTATCACTCTCAAATACCCTACCAGGTATGTGGTGTTTAAAAAAAAACTCTCCTGTTTTTGTTTAAACCCAAAGTTCATTTTTTATATTTCTATCTCTATATGACAGGAACTCTGATGAAATTTCGAATTTTCACTAAAGAAAATTTGCCATCTCATTGGTGACAAGATGGCGGCGCACGTTGAAGTAGCGGCTCTGTGCTCCCACTTTCAGTGCTTTGTGTTATTATTCGTTATGTACGTCCTACAGTCCTACGACTGCATGCAAGCACCTACAAGCACCTGGGAGATGGTCTGGCTTGTCGGTGGATGTACTGATCCCGGGGTTGGATGTGCCATTGCTGTAAGGGGATGTGCTGATGCTGGCTCCTACCTGAGGCTCACCATCTGCACTGAAGGGACTGTGACTACTTGGCCGGGGAACAAGAACCTTATGCTATAACTGTAGACCCACCTTTTGTCCACAAATACGGACTGGTGCTAGCGGGCCGCCCAATGGAGGATGGGTTCCCTTTTGAGTCTTGGTCCTCCCAAGGTTTCTTCCTATATCCCCGCCATCTTAGGGAGTTTTTCCTTGCCACTGCCGTGTTTGGCTTGCTCATTAAGGATCTGGACCCATACAATTTGTAAAGCTGCTTTGTGACAACATGTGTTGTAAAAAGCGCTATATAAATAAAATTGACTTTGACTTTGACTTGACTATGCTGATAACATATTTGCTAATATCTTAACTAATTTCTGTCGAGCAGGTCCTGATGGCGTCTCTGGACAGGTGTTGAAAGAATGTGCAGACCAGCTGGATGTGATTTTCACAAAAATCTTCAACCTGTCTCTGACGCAGCCTGCTGTCCCATCATGTATGAAGTCCTCCACTGTAGTCCCTATACCCAAGAATTCCACCATAACCAGCCTCAACGATTACTGGCCTGTGGTGCTCACACCATGAATGTGACTGGTTAGAAGTCACATCAAGACATTCCTAACTCACACTTCTGACCTGTACCATTTTGCCTACAAGGCAACAGGTCAACAAAGGATGCAGTGCCTGCTGCCCTCCACACAGCGCTAACACACCTGGAGCAACCGGGAAACTACATCCGTCTGCTCTTTGTGGATTATAGTTCAGCTTTGAACACCATCCTCCCCCATGGTCTCGTGAGTAAACTGCTGAACCTCGGTCTACCTCATTCCACATGTCTTTGGATTAAGGACTTTTTGTCTGACCGCTCACAGAGGGTGAGAATTGGCTCCCACATCTCCACAGCTCTCACACTCAGCACTGGTTCCCCTCAAGGCTGCGTGCTAAGCCCTTTGCTCTCCAGCCTCTAGACCTCCGACTGCACCCCTGGCCACAACAGCAACACCTTCATTAAGTATGCAGATGACACCACAGTGGTAGGTTGCATCACTGGAGTACCGGGTGCATCCCGCTTACTGGGATGAAGTGGAACAGCTGACAGCGTGGTGCAAAGAAAACAACCTGCTCCTGAACACATCCAAAATCAAGGAGCTAATCATAGACTTCAGGAGAAACAAAACAGACATTCAACCCATTCTCATTGGTGGGAACTATGTGGAAAGGGTCAGGGACTTCTGTTTCCTGGGAGTCCGCACAGAGGAAACACTGACCTGGGACAGGAACACCACACAGATGGTAAAGAAAGCACAGCAAAGAATCCTCAGGAAGAATAACCTCGACCAGAGACTGCTCGTGACTTTTTACCGCTCCACCACTGAGAGCACCTTACGTACTGCCTCTGTACGTGGTTTGCCAGCTGCACAGTGGCAAACAGGAAAGAGTTCCAGAGGGTCACCAAAATGGCAGAGAAGATCATTGGGTGCCCTCTACCTACACTGGAGGATCTTCACGGTTCTCATTGTCTTAATGACTCATCCCATCCTGGCTAGTCTGTGTTTGAGCCACTGCCGTCAGGCAGACGGTACAGGACAAACAGACTGAATAACAGCTTCTACCCGACAGTTGTTAGAGCTTTGAATGCCATTAAGATAAAGTAGTCATGCCACATGCCATGTTAAAATAAGTGTAATATATGTCAGTGTGCAATACCCATGGCTACTTTGCAGTATCCACTTGAAAACACCTTAGCAGGGACCAACTCGAGGTGCAGGCTGGAGTGAAAGATCAGCGTGCAAGCCAATGGGTGGGGCTGAGGCAGCAGGGTGCGTGGACTAGATGGGAGGAAGCCATGGACAGAAGAATCTCATGGCCGGAGTTGTGGAAGGCTGAACCGCTCCGCATAAAATTCCTCATACGGTCCTATGTGTACGATGTCCTGCCAAGCCCGTCAAACCTCTTCCTGTGGGGAAAGGTAGAAGCTCCATCATGTGCTATGTGCCAGGGGAGGGGAACTTTGGAGCACATCCTCAGCAGCTGTCCTAAGGCACTTGGAGAGGGTCACTATCGCTGGCGCCACAACCAGGTGCTGAAGGCTGTGGCTGAATCCATCCACTGTGCCATTGACCACAGCAAGCAATTGCAACCACTGAGGCACAGAATACTATTTGTGAAGGCTGGGGAAAAACCTCCCCCCCAACCAAAGGCCCAAACAGGAATTCTGGGAACAGCAAAATACTGGCAGCTGAGGGTGGACTTGGGAAAACAGCTGAAGTTCCCTGAGAACATCATGGAAACCAGTCTGAGACCAGACATGGTGCTGCAATCAGAGTCCTCCAAGCAGGTCATCATGATGGAGCTGACGGTGCCCTGGGAGGAGAGGATGGAGGAAGCCAATACGAGGAAGAGGGAGAAATACGCGGAGCTGGTGGAAGACTTCCACACCAGGGGGTGGAGTGCAAGATGCCTACCCATTGAGGTCGGGGGAAGGGGCTTTGCAGGGAAATCACTCTGCAGGGTCTACAGTCTCCTAGGCATCACAGGGGCATGTAGGAGGAGAGCCATCTGTTCAGCTACAGAGGCCGCTGAGAAAGTGTCACGATGGCTGTGGATTCAGAGGGACAAGGCGTGGATGAGCGCTTCTTGGACACAGGCCGGGAACTGATCACTCCCGGCCGGGTGGCCTGGGTGAGGGGGTCTGAAGTTGAAAGACCCGAAACCCCTGTGACCCCAGGTACTATCACTGATGATGTGTACAAGATTCTGCATCAGAAGATGTATCGAACAAACAAATGGAAAGGTGTCACTGGAAAGGCCTGCACTTTAACGTTTCATTGTACTCGTTACAATGACAACAAAGAATCTGAAACTATAGAGGCTGGCCTATAGCAACCTGGCCCTGCTTAGAATTCTACAGAAGGGGCTATGGAATTATTAGCAAAACGTAACCGTCTTTTTGCATGCTAGAATCATCAAATGCTTAGTCCCAAGAGACAGTAACATCAGGAACAAGGTACACAAATAGCTTGAGAAATACCAAGAGCTGAGAGAAGAGCTGGAAGAGAGAAGGTATGTGAAAGCAACAGTGGTTTCCGTGATAATCAGATCACTAGAGGCTGCGACTCGCAAACTGAGAGAATGGCTTCAGCAGATCCATAGAATAATGTGTGCCATATATACACTATATTGCCAAAAGTACTCGCTCACCCATCCAAATTATCGGAATCAGGTGTTTCAATCACTTCCATGGCCACAGGTGTATAAAATTAAGCACCTAGGCATGCAGACTGTTTTTACAAACATTTGTGAAAGAATGGGTCGGTTGGATGCAGTGGTGTAAAGGACGCTGCCACTGGACTCTAGAGCAGTGGAGGTGCGTTCTCTGGAGTGATGAATCGAGCTTCTCCATCTGGCAATCTGATGAACGAGTCTGGTTTTGGTGGTTGCAAAACGTAACCGTCTTTTTGCATGCTAGAATCATCAAATGCTTAGTCATCAAACTTCAAATGCCAACTACAAGAGATCCAGACATACACTGTGGTGGGCGTAACTGAACAGACGTTTACAAAGTTATCCTTCAATGGAAATCCAAAACATCTCGATGGCCACTTGGTGACGGACTCTTTCTTCATAGCATGTACAAAGACTGGAGAAGATGGCAAGATCTGTTAAAACACTAGAATCTGAATTTCAAACAACTACGCACATCATTTGAACTTTTGAAGGCTCACATTCCTACACAAATATGTGGGAGCAATGTGAGGTGACACTGTATCACTTTTATCACAGAAGAGCAGGGAGATAATATGAAGTAAACTTTGCAATCTGAAGTGACTTTTCTGAAGCATTTTTGCATATTTTCTTGAATCATTAGTAAGCAACAGCGAGACTTCAATCTTGATCCTGAGGAACTCCCGGAAAACAGCAATTCCATCCTGGCTAATAACAAGTATATTATTTACCAAAGTGATGCCCTGTCCCTGCATAGGCCTGAGGGACAATAATTGGCCACCTCATCTGCATGGATTACAACAAGCTGTATGCCAGAAGTAAGCAAGACATCAACTCAATCCATTTCACCTGGATATACACTTACTGGCCACTTACGTATACCTTGCTAGTACCGAGTTGGACCCCCTTTTGCCTTCAGAACTGCCTTAATCCTTTGTGACATAGATTCAACAAGGTACTGGAAACATTCCTCAGAGAGTCTGGTCCATAATGACATGATAGCATCACACAATTGGATTGAGATCTGGTGATAGTGGAGGCCATTCGAGTACAGTACATTGTCGTGTTCAAGAAACCAGTCTGAGATGCTTTATGACATGGTGCGTTATCCTGCTGGAAGCAGCCATCAGAAGATGGGTACACTGTGGTCATAAAGGGATGGACATGGTCAGCAACAATACTCAGGTAGGCTGTGGCGTTGACACGATGCTCAATTGGTACTATTGGGCCCAACGTGTGCCAGAAAAATATCCCCCACACCATTGCAGCACCACCACCAGCCGGATCCGTTGATACAAGACAGGAAGGATCCATGCTTTCATGTTGTTGACGCCAAATTCTGACCCTACCATCCAATCTTCTATTGTCCAATTTTGGTCAGCCTTCTGCATGCCTCAGTTGTAACTACTGGTTACTGCCGCTCACTGGATATTTTCTCTTTTTCTGACTATCACATATTATTTACTATCTCTTATGTAAATTGGAGCCAAAAACTTATTGATGGGAAGAGTAAAAGGGGTATCCTTTAAGAGCAGACAGACATACAGAGGGTGCAGAGCTGGTGCTAAGCTAAATGCTAGGTGCATGGAGAAACACTCTATGTATATACTCCAGATATAAACCATCTCATCAGTAGTGATGGGGAACCTTAAGTCACTGACCAATAAGACTGACAAGTTAGCGGCTCTCATCAGGAAGCAGAGGATAATAATCAGAGCACACCATGAACGTTTTACTGAAACATGGCTAACTGGCGACTGGCAAACTAAGCAACAAGAGGGGTGGAAGACTTGCTCCATTTGTAAACATGGGATGGTGTTACCTTGGACATGACAGTAAAGGGGAGAATCTGTGTTTGGGACATTGAACCGCTGCCTGTGAGTCTACCACCATATTACATGCCACTGCTGTTTGTGCTTAAATTCCACCACTTGCAGAGACAGCAGATGATAACAAATGAGGTCAGGCCAATCTCAAACATTCCCTTTATTTAGAAAACACTGTAGTTCATCATCTAACCTCATACCAGAATCAGAACCAGATGTAGTCTATCAGTCAGGTGACATTATATGAAAAACTGAAGTGTCCATTACTATGCTGATGATGTTTCAGCTAAACCAGATGACGAATATTAGCTCAACATTATTGAGGAATGTGTAAAGGACATCAAGACACTGGATGCTGAAGTGTAGCTGATCATGGTTCTCCTTGCACTGACTATGGTTAACTACCATCTGGTCTATTCCATCTGTTATGTTTTATTGAATATAATGTAGCATAGGCAAGTATGCAAACCATGTATATATGTATGGCTGCCGTAGTGACCGGTGTAGCAATCCCAAGATCCCAAGAGACAGTAACATCAGGAACAAGGTACACAAATAGCTTGAGAAATACCAAGAGCTGAGAGAAGAGCTGGAAGAAAGAAGGTATGTGAAAGCAACAGTGGTTTCCGTGATAATCAGATCACTAGAGGCTGCGACTCGCAAACTGAGAGAATGGCTTCAGCAGATCCATAGAATAATGTGTGCCATATATACACTATATTGCCAAAAGTACTCGCTCACCCATCCAAATTATCGGAATCAGGTGTTTCAATCACTTCCATGGCCACAGGTGTATAAAATTAAGCACGTAGGCATGCAGACTGTTTTTACAAACATTTGTGAAAGAATGGGTCGCTCTCAGGAGCTCACTGAATTCCAGCGTGGAACTGTGGTAAGATGCCACCTGTGTGACAAATCCAGTCGTGAAATTTCCTCGCTCCTAAATATTCCACAAATATTCCACACAAATAACACTCATCTTAATTATAAGAAAATGGAAGTGTTTGGGAACAACAGCAACTCAGCCATGAAGTGGTAGGCCACATAAACTGACGGAGCGGGGTCAGCGGATGCTGAAGCGCATAGTGCGAAGAGGTCGCCAACTTTCTGCAGAGTCAATCAGTACAGACACCCAACACTCATGTGGCCTTCAGATTAGCTCAAGAACAGTGCGCAGAGAGCTTCATGGAATGGGTTTCCATGGACGAGTAGCTGCATCCAAGCCATACATCACCAAGTGCAATACAAAGTGTTGGATGCAGTGGTGTAAAGCACGCCGCCACTGGACTCTAGAGCAGTGGAGGCGCGTTCTCTGGAGTGATGAATCGAGCTTCTTCAATTTGGCAATCTGATGAACGAGTCTGGTTTTGGTGGTTGCCAGGAGAATGTCTGACTGCATTGTGCCAAGCATAAAGTTTGGTGGAGGGGGGATTATGGTGTGGGGTTGTTTTTCATGAGCTAGGCTTGACCCCTTAGTTCCAGTGAAAGGAACTCTGAATGCTTCAGCATATAAAGACATTTTGGACAATTCCATGCTCCCAACGTTGTGGGAACAGTTTGGAGCTGGCCCCTTCATCTTCTAACGTGACTATGCACCAGTGCACAAAGCAAGGTCCATAAAGACATGTATGGCAGAGTCTGGTGTGGATGAACTTGACTGGCCTGCACAGAGTCCTGACCTCAACCCGATAGATCACCTCTGGGATGAAATAGAGGAGTGGAGACTTCTGGAAGAATGGTCAAAGAATGGTCAAAAATGCCCATAAACACACTCCTAAACCTTGTGGACAGCCTTCCCTAAAGAGTTGAAGCTGTTCTAGCTGCAAAGGGTAGACCAATGTCATATTGAACCCTATGGATTAGGAATGGGATGTCACTTAAGCTCATATGTGAGACAAGGAAGGTGAGCGAATACTTTTGGCAATATAGTGAATATCAGAGATGTTCAAAAGTTTCAAAATACAAGTCCAAAGTCAAATCACGAGTCTTTAGGCTGGAGTCCAAGTTAAGTCTCAAATCAATACCAGGATAAGCTTAGGGACAGGAGAAGGAGGAAAAAATGTATATATTCGCTGTATTGACGGCAACATGGCTAGTGTAAATGAAACAAACCTATGCGTGTGTGTTTTCAGATGCTTTATGAAGTTTGGTGTGGCCATTCCAGTGTCTTTTATTTGTTTCCCACATTCTTTACATGTTGCCATCTTTCGGTTATGTCCAAGGATTTTAAACTCCCCATAGCCAAAGGCTGGTATGGTATTGCAGCTGAAGTCATGCCACCCTTGATTGTTTACATTTGACGCTTCTCTACGATTTCTTGCGTATGTTGTGATACATCATGAGAAAATGTATTACGTCCCAAATAACCAAAAGTAAGGTATAATGGCAACAAACAAAGAAAGTATTTTTTGTATAAATTTCACATACAGTGCATGGATAACAGACGGATCCTTCTCGTTCAGTTGTTACTGACGAGTCCTAGTCGAGTCATTTCGAGAGTCATTAGAGACGAGTTGCAAGTCAAGTCTGCAGTCTTTTTCTAGGTGACTTAAGTGCAACTTCAACTCAAGTCGCTCACTGGATGTGTCCATTTCTAATTAAGATTAAATATCTAATTATTCTTATTCTTGTTTCACTTTTCATCAACAAACTGCCTGTTCCTTGGAGGACTGGATGAAAAAGGATGGAAACTTTGAGAATACTGATGTAGAACAGTACAATCATTGGTCAATTTATGATCACAGGACCACAGACCACAGGTATTATTTGGATGGTAGACCATTCTCAGCACAGCACTGTTGTGCTGATACAAGGTACTGCAGTAATGTTGAAGAGTTTATTTCTGTTAATGTCACTGGTTGTAGAGAGTAGTCTGCCAAAAATTTTTTAAATATCCAACAACTGGTGGGACTGTGGTGAGAAACTAGATAAACTTGGCATTGATGAAGGGCGAAAACAAATTGTACAAGACAACAGATTATAGCACACCTTCAAAGTTTTCTAATAAAATGGTTAATGAGTGCAAAAGGCTTAGGTCTGTTCTCCAGCCTTTAAAATCTCCTGGGACCTAGATTCACTTCTGTTCATGGTGTGTTCAAGATGTGTGAAGCTTGGTGTTGAAACACACTGAAACTCTGGAACTGACCACTTTTCCAGTCAAATCGGGAAGATGAACTGAAATCTCACCAACAGCAAGGAGAAGAATGCTGGCAACAAAACAGCCGGCAGCAACACTCAGGTAGTACACGCCCACTCTCATCTCCGCAGGCCACAGGGGAAACAGAGTGGCAGCAATCACAGCAATCACTGCAACAGACACACACATGCACATGTGCAAGAGAGAGAGATAAATAGAACACATCCTGTCACTTACCACTGCAACACATTAAAAAAGACAAAACATGTAAGATTTATTTTCCAATGCACATCATCCTGTGATAATAAAGAATACCACAAAGAATGTTCAGATTTGTCGTATGAAAAATAAGCAGAGGCAGTAATGAGACATTTTAGACAAAATTCAGTGGCTGTGTTGAGAGGCACATCTCGACACCCCCCATTTACCTACCTAATACAAGTCCCATGGCAAAGGTTTTGAAATGTACTGGGTCATAAATCCAGACGTACACCTACCGGTGAACATTGATAAAATATTTCCAATGGTCATTTTCTTATTATCATATTCATTTTTACATAGCAACAATATATATTGTATTCCACTGTAAATTGCATCAAAAATGAATTAAATGCTTATACAACAGAATGTCCAATGTAACAATTTCATCAAATGCTTTTGTAGATGCTATTTAAAGCCTCTTTATAATAGAGGACTCCCACAATACTGCTGGACACATTTTGTTTTTACTTTATTAGGGTTAACATTACCTCACGTCCATCTAGAAACAACTTAATGTTACCTCATTTCCATCTAGAAACAGCTGCTCCTCGTGTGGCTCAAGTTTAAACTTCTTCTTAACATCCTTCCTCTTTTTGGGTGATCCTGGACTTTCCTCCTACAAAGACATCAGGCATAAAACTAGAGTCCAGAACTAGAGTCCAAATGTCCAGAACTCTTGTCCCTTACAACAATCTATGTAAAACATTCTTGAACAAAGCCATCAAAAACAAAGCTTACCGTCTTTTCCTTTTTTGTATCAGGAGACTCAGAATCCTTCTTTTTGTCCTTTTCCTTCTTGCCTTTTTTCTCCTCTTCTTTGCTGCTATCACCTTTAGCCTTTTCCTTCTCCTTCTCTTTCTCCTTTTTTAGGTCCTTTTCAGGTTTCTTCTTCATCACCTTTAGAGCTCGGTGGAAGAACTGCTTCTTCAGAAGCCTAGTAAGTGTTAATGAGACCCATATAACATTTCCAAGTGAAGACAAACTACTGCACAAGTTACGTGCTTAAGGTAAATCATGTTTATGGTCATGACATGTTAGCTGTCACATATGTCAAACAAATAAGCAATTCAGAATGTACATTTGTGCAGTGCTGATGTAAATGGTTTCAAAACGTACTACATTGTGCATTATACAAAAAGCTGCAGAAAGTACCTGTTACAGTATTCCACTGCTGACTCTCGGGTGGTGAACAAAGCTTCTTCAGCCTTCTTTGATTTGGCCCATTTTGAATCAAGAAGAAAGTCCACTGCTTTAGAGGCTGTTCCACAGATCAGACCAAAGTATAAGTCAATAAGACCAAAGATATGCTGGTGTTGAGACAAACAACATCTTTCAGATTGAGTACTTCTTAAGATTCACCTATCAGTACAGTCACAAAAAACAGGAACACACTACTAACCTACAAAGTAGTCCACCCGATGTCCCATCATGTTGGTTGACTTTGTGGGACAGTTAAACCGTAGGTATTTGGCCACTGCCTTCTCCTCCTTAGTAGGTTCGCTGACCTCCTAACAGAGAAAAAAAACTCAACCTTTTGCAAGCAGGGTGCACCCAAAGATGGTTAAATGCAGTTGAACCCACCCCCACCCCCACCCCCCATCCTCAATTCTTGGCACAATGTTTGATAAACACAGCCTCAAATCATCCTCGATTTGTGTACGATATTGCAGTATTTCGAGTGCAATCATTTTTGAGTACCCTCCCTCAAACAAATACGTAGAAGTGAAAGGGAGGAGAATCTTCAAGGCAATGTCAGAGTTGAGGGTTTTCCTGCATCATTCCTTGGGTCGATATTGAGATGGTTAACAGATTGAGAGACGACACTAAGGTACTTGGCGAGAGAACTAGAGCGAATGGCTCTGCCACGTGTGTGCGGACGTTTATACAGTAGTACTGACGTCGCTTTGCGGGTTCAAAATACTACTAATTATTATGTTGTATTATATTATGGTACTTCTTCCTCCACCAATCAAAAAGCTTGCAGATCCTCAAGGATCAATTCTTGGGCCTTTACTGTTCAACCTATATATGCTTCCATTACCTCATATCATTAACAAACATAGTACTAGTTATCATCAATATGCAGATGACACTCAATTTTACATTTCTCTAGAACCTAAAGCCCTAATAATCAATTAGCTCAGTTTGAGTGCATAGGTGATATACAGACATGGATGACTAACAATTTTTTTGCAGTTAATCAAAGAGGAGACCGAGGTTCTTGTTCTTGGTAGTGATTCACAAAGGAATTCATTTAAACTTATTTGAATTTGAAGGCCAAACAATGTGTTAAGAACTTGGGCGTCACTTTTGATAATGAGGTCAGCTTTAAATCACACATAATGACTACTATTTTCATCTTCGAAATATCGCTAAGGTCCAAGATATGCTCTCTCCTGCTAATAGTGAGAAACTTGTCCATGCATTTATCACATCAAGGCTAGATTATTGTAATGCTCCCTAAGAGCTCTATTTCACACCTACAGCGAGTTCAAAACACTGCCGCGAAGGTCTTGACTGCAGGATAAAGAGGGATCACATTACACCTGCACTCCACTGGCTACCTGTCTGTTTCAGAATAGACTTTAAGGTTCTGGTGATGGTTATATAAATGTCTTCATGGCCTTGCTCCACTTTATCTTAGTGAAATGATTGTTAGTTATGTTCCAGTCAGGTCTCTCAGGTCTTCACACGACAATCTACTGGTTATTCCTAAAACCCAGTTAAAGATTAGAGAGGGTGCTTTTAGCCACTATGGCCCAAAGCTCTGGAACTCTCTTCCTGAGGAGCTCAGAAACATTTCATTCCTATACAGTTTCAAGAAGAGCCTCAAAACCGTCCTGTTTAGATCAGCATTTAGTTAAGGAACTTTGATGTTTTATTACTTGATCACATTATTTTACTTTATTACATTTTATGTTTGTTCTTCTGATTATTTTTATAGTTTTGCCATTTTATTACATTCTTTTTTTTGTTGTTTTCTTCCATTATTTTATTTGTCATTTTATTATTTTATGTTTCTCTTTTATTTATTCTGTAAAGCATTTTGAGTTGCATGCATGTATGAAAGGTGTTATACATATAAATATTATTATTATTATTATTATTAATAATAATATATTACCCTCTGGATAACATTTTGTTTGTGCTGCATCTCCTTTGTATTAATATAATTCCCCCACCAAACAAGCATTACAGGAACACAGACATGAACCAGTTTTGTTCAGTAAAAAGCAAAAACACAGATACTCAGTAAAAAGCAGCATCCTGCATATTCTCAGATCCCTCGTGCAGCAACACTTCACACTAGAACAAAACTGATTAAATACTCTGGCTAAGCGCAGAACACAGACACTGCGCTGTAGGAACAAGCTGTCCTCATAAGCCTCCTTTATACAGTCAAGTGTCTCTCACTACTTTGCTGAGGCTGCTTAGACAAAGCCTATAAAAGGCCTGAGAAAGAGATTTAGCAAGAATAAAAGAATGGATGGAATCTGCTTTGGTTTATATAATGCAAAAGAAATCTTTGAAAAACTTTTATAACAAATCTTTGTGATTAACAGACGTATGATATTATAATAGTTAAAAATATTGCTGCTGTGTTATGTTAAAAATGTGGCTGTGAACATTTGATGCATAGTGTCAGCGTACGCATTATACAAAATAGAATTTCTTGTGTGAAAAGAAACTGTGAGAAACTTCACAGATGCACTAATCTTGCTTCCAAAACAGGAGAAATGCTGCAAACAATGACTGACAGTTCATCCTCCTGAATGCCTGTAGCCATAAGCATTTAAATTATGTATAACCTTATTTTTCTTTACCAGTGGTGGACATTCCTTTGCCCATTCATTACATAAAGCTTCTAAGAAACCAAAAGAGGTGCATAGTGTATATACACTCACCAGTAACATCATTAGGTACACCTGTCCAACTGCTCATTAACGCAAATGTCAAATCAGCCAATCACATGGCAGCAACTCAGTGCATTTAGGCATGTAGACATGGCCAAGGCGATCTGCTGCAGTTCAAACTGAGCATCAGAATGGGGAACAAAGGTGATTTAAGTGACTTTGAACGTGGCATGGTTGTTGGTGCCAGATGGGCTGGTCTGAGTATTTCAGAAACTGCTGATCTACTGGGATTTTCACGCACAACCATCTCTAGGGTTTACAGAGAATGGTGCAAAAAAGAGAAAATATCCAGTGAGTGGCAGTTCTGTGGGCACAAATGCCTTGTTGATGTCAGAGGTCAGAGGTCAGAGGTGAAAGGCCAGACTGGTTCTAGCTGATAGAACGGCAACAGTAACTCAAATAACCGTTACAACCGAGGCAGAAGAGCATCTATGAACACACAACACGTGGAACCTTGAGGTGGATGGGCTACAGCAGCAGAAGACACACTGGGTGCCACTCCTGTGGTGGATGGGCTACAGTAGCACAAGACCACACCGGGTGTCACTCCTGTGGCGGATGGGCTACAGCAGCAGAAGACACACTGGGTGTCACTCCTGTGGTGGATGGGCTACAGTAGCACAAGACCACACCGGGTGTCACTCCTGTGGCGGATGGGCTACAGCAGCAGAAGACACACCGGGTGTCACTCCTGTGGTGGATGGGCTACAGTAGCACAAGACCACACCGGGTGTCACTCCTGTGGCGGATGGGCTACAGCAGCAGAAGACACACTGGGTGTCACTCCTGTGGTGGATGGGCTACAGCAGCAGAAGACACCGGGTGTCACTCCTGTGGTGGATGGGCTACAGCAGCAGAAGACACACTGGGTGCCACTCCTGTGGTGGATGGGCTACAGCAGCAGAAGACACACCGGGTGTCACTCCTGTGGTGGATGGGCTACAGCAGCAGAAGACACACTGGGTGCCACTCCTGTGGTGGATGGGCTACAGCAGCAGAAGACACACCGGGTGCCACTCCTGTGGTGGATGGGCTACAGCAGCAGAAGACACCGGGTGCCACTCCTGTGGTGGATGGGCTACAGCAGCAGAAGACACACTGGGTGCCACTCCTGTGGTGGATGGGCTACAGCAGCAGAAGACACACTGGGTGCCACTCCTGTGGTGGATGGGCTACAGCAGCAGAAGACACACCGGGTGCCACTCCTGTGGTGGATGGGCTACAGCAGCAGAAGAGACACTGGGTGTCCCTCGTGTGGTGGATGGGCTAAAGGAGCAGGAGAACACACTGGGTGCCACTCCTGTGGTGGATGGGCTACAGCAGCAGAACCACACCGGGTGTCACTCCTGTGGTGGATGGGCTACAGCAGCAGAAGACACACTGGGTGCCACTCCTGTGGTGGATGGGCTACAGCAGCAGAAGACAAAACAGGGTGACACTCCTGTGGTGGATGGGCTACAGCAGCAGAAGACACCGGGTGCCACTCCTGTGGTGGATGGGCTACAGCAGCAGAAGACACACCGGGTGTCACTCCTGTGGTGGATGGGCTACAGCAGCAGAAGACACACTGGGTGCCACTCCTGTGGTGGATGGGCTACAGCAGCAGAAGACACACTGGGTGCCACTCCTGTGGTGGATGGGCTACAGCAGCAGAAGACACACCGGGTGCCACTCCTGTGGTGGATGGGCTACAGCAGCAGAAGACACACCCGGGTGTCACTCCTGTGGTGGATGGGCTACAGCAGCAGAAGACACACTGGGTGCCACTCCTGTGGTGGATGGGCTACAGCAGCAGAAGACACACTGGGTGCCACTCCTGTGGTGGATGGGCTACAGCAGCAGAAGACACACTGGGTGCCACTCCTGTGGTGGATGGGCTACAGCAGCAGAAGACACCGGGTGCCACTCCTGTGGTGGATGGGCTACAGCAGCAGAAGACACACCGGGTGCCACTCCTGTGGTGGATGGGCTACAGCAGCAGAAGACCACACCGGGTGCCACTCCTGTGGTGGATGGGCTACAGCAGCAGAAGACACACTGGGTGCCACTCCTGTGGTGGATGGGCTACAGCAGCAGAAGACCACACTGGGTGCCACTCCTGTGGTGGATGGGCTACAGCAGCAGAAGACACACTGGGTGCCACTCCTGTGGTGGATGGGCTACAGCAGCAGAAGACACACTGGGTGCCACTCCTGTGGTGGATGGGCTACAGCAGCAGAAGACACACTGGGTGCCACTCCTGTGGTGGATGGGCTACAGCAGCAGAAGACACACTGGGTGCCACTCCTGTGGTGGATGGGCTACAGCAGCAGAAGACACACTGGGTGTCACTCCTGTGGTGGATGGGCTACAGCAGCAGAAGACACACGGGGTGCCACTCCTGTGGTGGATGGGCTACAGCAGCAGAAGACACACTGGGTGCCACTCCTGTGGTGGATGGGCTACAGCAGCAGAAGACACACCGGGTGCCACTCCTGTGGTGGATGGGCTACAGCAGCAGAAGACACACCGGGTGCCACTCCTGTGGTGGATGGGCTACAGCAGCAGAAGACACACTGGGTGCCACTCCTGTGGTGGATGGGCTACAGCAGCAGAAGACCACACTGGGTGCCACTCCTGTGGTGGATGGGCTACAGCAGCAGAAGACACACTGGGTGCCACTCCTGTGGTGGATGGGCTACAGCAGCAGAAGACACACCGGGTGTCACTCCTGTGGTGGATGGGCTACAGCAGCAGAAGACACACTGGGTGCCACTCCTGTGGTGGATGGGCTACAGCAGCAGAAGACACACCAGGTGCCACTCCTGTGGTGGATGGGCTACAGCAGCAGAAGACACACTGGGTGCCACTCCTGTGGTGGATGGGCTACAGCAGCAGAAGACACCAGGTGCCACTCCTGTGGTGGATGGGCTACAGCAGCAGAAGACACACTGGGTGCCACTCCTGTGGTGGATGGGCTACAGCAGCAGAAGACACACCGGGTGCCACTCCTGTCAGCTAAGAACAGGGAACTGAGGCTACAAAATTGGACAATAGAAGATTGGAAAAACGTTGCCTGGTCTGATGAGTCTCGATTTCTGCTCCGACACTTGGATGGTAGGGTCAGAATTTGGCATCAACAACATGAAAGCATGGATCCATCCTGCCGTGTATCAACGGTTCATGCTGGTGGTGCAATGGTGTGGGGGATATTTTCCTGGCACACTTTGGTCCCATTAGTACCAACTGAGCGTCGTGTCAATGCCACAGGGTATTATTGCTGACCATGTCCATCCCTTTATGACCAGTGTACCCATCTTCTGATGGCTACTTCCAGAAGGATAACGCACCATGTCATAAAGCGCAAATCATCTCAGACTGGTTTCTTGAACACGACAATGAGTTCACTCTACTCAAATGGCCTCCACAGTCACCAGATCTCAATCCAATAGAGCATCTTTGGGATGTGGTGGAACGGGAGATTCGGAGATTCAGAATCTCTGAGGAATGTTTCCAGTATCTTGTTGAATCTATGCCACGAAAGATTAAGGCAGTTCTGAAGGCAAAAGGGGGTCCAACTCGGTACTAGCAAGGTGTACCTAATAAAGTGGCTGGTGAGTACTCTAGTACTTATCCGTACACATCTCACACTGCAATACTTTACTGTTTATATATAGCATAGCTTTTTAGATTTATTATTTTAAATTTTATCATTTCTCTTGCCATCGACAAGAGGTACACTTTATGCATGGCGAATAAAGACTGGTTCTGAAAAGTGCCAAAATCCCACATGTAACCCTTTAAAAATTTGTTCAAGTGACCGTATATTTCGACCTGTTGCATGTAGTACGTTTCATTACTACTGTGCAAACTGAAACACGCCGGGGATACTTTCATTCACTGGCCTTTTTTCAGGAGAAAGTACCCAATCATAGTTGTCGCAGCATTACAAAAAACTGCCTAGGATCTGTAACTGCTTGTTGGTTCTTCGATATAAAGGTCGCAAAAGGTGGTGCAAATATTTCGCAACGTTCCACTTCAGCCAAACATACGCTAGATAACGGACTTCATGGTCGAGGAAAAAACCGAGACGCTGATGAGTGGTATTTTTTCAGTTACCAACATGGCATTTGACTCCATATTGTCATGTCAGCTAACTAGATGTCTTTACTAACAGCTGCTTTTCTTGAGAAACTGAACAGATGTCCTGAGCAGGGACAGGCCAGGTTTGTTTGCTGCGTTAAAAAAATAAGGTGACGGGCGTCTCACAAAGTCGCTGGTCAGACCGCTAACGTTGGCTCAAATGTCCAGCTTGGTCAATTATCGCTAGGTAATTTAGCAGCTTAAGGAAGGTAGTAAGCCATACAAGCTAGGCGTTCATAATGACGTAGCACAAGGACGGCTAACTAACATCTAACATCACATTATTAAATGATATCGCTACTGGTTGTAAATGCTAAAGCACACAGAACATAGTAGTTAACGCTCATCGCTTCCTGAATAGCGGAGGGAGCTTAAGGTAGCCAGGTAGCTCACGCTAGCTGGCCAACGTGAGTTAGTGGTAGAAATTTCATTATATTTCCAATATTCTAACGTATTACAAGTGATGGATATCTGCATAAGCATTATATTATTCATAGCCCACCCACACAAATTCCAACAAAAAGGTCCACGAACGTATTAATACAGTCGCACGTACTTGGACTCGCTTCTTATGTCTCCTGCGTTCTGCCATGATCCAACCTGCTCTCCCGATATGATCACGTGACTACAGACGTGTGGTAAAATCCCGCGATAACGCCTGTTCGTAACTGTTAGAGATAAGATGCGCAAAAGTCGCTCTCGATTTCAGCTTTTTATTTAATCGTTCACTTCACCTCACTCTCCCGGACGTTGTATGTGCACAATGCTTACGTAACACTTGTGGCGACTTTCTAAAAGAGTTGCTGTTTTTAAAAACACACAGCTCCAAGAGCTCTCTGCCACTACAGTGGCCGGACTGATCCATCGCGCTGCAAGTGATAAAACGCGTTGCAAAGCATATTCAGCACAACACCTGCGCTGGAATTCACAAACGTTATACAAATTCAGAAAACAGTTTATTAAAAATGACGACAGGTGCGATACAGTTCGAAAACGCGATGCAAATTCAGAAGGGCATGCAACTTCAGAAACCCTGCAAATACAGTCCAACACAACGGAAGTGCTGTTTCCCGATGACAGAGAGAAAGGACCATTACGAGACGTGAAGTCTAGTGGAATCGGACGACTACCAAATTAAAAGTAAGTTTTGCCATATGATACAGAATGAAAGACTGACATATTTATAATAATGCACGACTGGCCAATTTACAACAGTGAAATTTCTAATAATGAGTTTAGAATTTTGGCATTTTGAATAACTATTTGATGTAGTCATTAACTGAATTGATCTAACTTTTTAAATATTTCATTAGTTAAGTTAAATGAATGACTTATTCATTCATGAGCAATTAAACTTTGTACTGTCCTTTCTGCTTTTTTGTTTTCTGTATTATTCATTATTCTGTATTATTATTAAAGTGCAAAATCAAAGCACACATACAGTGGGTACAGAAAGTATTCAGACCCCTTTAAATGTTTCACTCTTCATTGCAGCCATTTGCTAAAATCAAAAAAGTTCTTTTTTCCCCCTCTTTAATGTTACACTCAGCACCCCATCTCGACAGGAAAAAACAGAAATGTATAATTTTTTGCAAATGTATATAAAAGAAAAACTTAAATATCACATGGTCATAAGTATTCAGACCCTTTGCTCAGTATTGAGTAGAAGCTCCTTTTTTGAGGTAGTACAGCCATGAGTCTTCTTGGGAATGTTTTTCACACCTGGATTTGGGGATCTTCTGCCATTCTTCCTTCAGATCCTCTCCAGTTCCATCAGGTTGGATGGTGAACGTTGGTGGGCAGCCATTTTCAGGTCTCTCCAGAGATGCTCAATTGGGTTTTGGTCAGGGCTCTGGCTGGGATAGTTAAGAGTTGTTTCGAAGCCACTCCTATTATTTTAGCTGTGTGTAGGGTCATTGTTTTGTTGGAAGGAGAACCATTGGCCCAGTCTGAGGTCCAGAGCACTCTGGAAGAGGTTTTCTTCAAGGATATCTCTGTAGTTGGCCACATTCATCTTTCCTTCAATTGCAACCAGTCGTCCTGTCCCTGCACGATGCTGCCACCACCATGTTTCACTGTTGGGATTGTACTGGGCAGGTGATGAGCAGTGCCTGGTTTTCTTCACACATACTGCTTAGAATTAAAGCCAAAAAGTTCAATCTTCATCTCATCAGACCAGAGAATCTTATTTGTCATAGTCTGGGATTCCTTCATGTGTTTTTTTGGCAATCTCTGTGCAGGCTTTCTTATGTCTGCCATAAAGCCCTGACTGGTGGAGGGCTGCGGTGATAGTTGACTTTGTGGAACTTCCTCCCATCTCCCTACTGCATCTCTGGAGCTCAGCCAAGTGATCTTCTTGGGTTGTGGGTGGGTTCTTGTGTGATGGGTTCTTCTTTACCTCTCTCACCAAGGCTCTTCTCCCACGATTGCTCTGTTTGACTGGACGGCCAGGTCTAGGAAGAGTTCTGGTCATCCCAAACTTATTCCATTTAAGGATTATGGAGGCAACTGTGCTCTTGGGTACCTTGAGTGCTGCATAAATTCTTTTTGTAACCTTGGCCAGATCTGTGTCTTGCCACAATTCTGTCTCTGAGCTCCTTGGGCAGTTCTCATGATTCTCATTTGCTCTGACATGCGCTGTGAGGTCTTATATAGACAGGTGTGTGAGCTGTGAGGTCTTATATGGACAGGTGTGTGAGCTGTGAGGTATGTGAGGTCTTATATAGACAGGTGTGTGAGCTGTGAGGTATGTGAGGTCTTATATAGACAGGTGTGTGAGCTGTGAGGTCGTATATAGACAGTGTGCCTTTCCTAATCAAGTCCAGCTTAATTAAACACAGCTGGACTCCAATGAAGGAGCAGAAACATCTCAAGGAGGATCAGGAGAAATGGACAGTATGTGAGTTAAATATGAGTGTCACAGCAAAGGGTCTGAATACTCATGACCATGTGATATTTCAATTTGTCTTAGTTGAAAAAATAGTCTGCCATTGGACAGTTTTTGGTTAGTAGCTTTTTTTTCTCCTGCTGAACAGGAGCTACTTATACATCTATACGGTGAATATAAAGACATTATTACGAAGAAAGGCAACGCGTCCAGTGTTAATAAAGCCAGACAAGCTGCCTGGCAGAATATTGCTGACAGATTAAATGCGTGATCATATAATTGAATCCATTCATTGGCATTTTAAAAGTTTAAATTAATAATACTAATAATTAATCATTTCCTGATTTAGAAACATGAGCGGAGTGAAGAGAACATGGCAGCAGGTGAAGGTGAGATATAAAAATATACTCCAGATGTAACGGGTTTAGGCAGACAGCAGGAGGCGAGGGTAGCGAGCCTTGAAGTTTATTCTCATCCATGGCTTACAAGTATCAACTCAGAACATCAGCAATAATGCCTAAATATAAAAGAAAAGAAAGATGCGAATCTGAAGAGTAAAGCCGCCGTTCAGGGCAGCAGAGATGACATCCGTGGTGAGTTCAGCACAGGCTGGATCCTTCCAGGTTGGGCCAATGTGCAGCACTGAACGACAGGGCCTGTGGGCTTAAATCATAACTCCCAAAGGGTGCACAGGTGTCAATACTCAGGTGATAAGGAAGGTGGGAGTGACAGGGTCTGAGTGGGTGTGCGTGAACGCCAGGTGAGGGAGTGTCTAGTGCGAGGTGCTCTCACGGGTGCCCTCTGGTGGCGATCCCGCCTTCTCACCGTGACACCAGAATGGTAAGTGCATTTCCAGTTGATTAGTCTAATGTGCATTAAAATGTAAAACACCATATTAAATAAATTAAATAACTGTATAAAATATTTTAGCAACCAGAAAGAAAACTGCTATTGCTGCTACTGGTGGCGGGCCTCCTGTAGTAGCCCTCACTCCTGCAGAAGACCTTGCTGACCCATCATTGTGGGAATTGAAGGAGGAACATCATCTGATCCTGTCTGTCCCCATGATACACCGCCTTATGTTAAAGGTAGGTTGTTGTTTCTCAGATTTTACATTTTTGTTCTTACAGGCTACATTGTAGTATTGTGTACTTGATGATTAAAATATTACAGTGGTGGGGGATGTGCTGACTATTTTGTAGCCTCCTGTATTTGACAATGATGTGAGTACCATAAACCAGCCTATTTCTTATGCCTGAACCCTGAGGACCGTTAACATTTACATGTCTAATTTGTTGTTTGCAGGGGGGAGATAGCTGGACCATCCAGGATGGTACAGGAGGATGAGGACACAGTGTCTGTCTGTTCAGAAAGGCCAGCTGTAAGGAGTGTGTGTCTGAATATCTTTCTGTTAATGTGCTGCATGATCTCATGATTTGTGTTGTGTTTAAAGGAAATGGAAGAACAGAGAGACTTCTGTCTTAAGCATGTTTTCCTAAATTTGTCTCTAAATATACTTATTCATAACATTACACCCATATATTTCATAGCAAAATGTTCACAACAATCTCAGCCCTCATAATAATGTTGTTACATTTGACTTAGTGTATTGCATGATTAAATTATATGGTCCTAAAGCTGAAAATATATGTCCAATTTTCAAATTTTTCTCATATCTCGTATGAAACCACACCTTTACTGAAATGATCGAACTATACTGATGTTTGAAATAAGTTTGCAACGGTGTTGCCTTCACAAAAATAGTGAAATATTTAAATAAACTAGTATAGAAATGTGTAAAAATAATGCATAACAATTATTTTTTACAATCACATATTGCATAAAAGTGTGGTCTGAGGGACTGAGATAAAATGTGACTGATCAATGTTTTTTTATTACATATCAAGCTTCATGGAGTATCAAAATGTCAATATTCATGTGTGCAAGCAGGAAACAATTACAGCAACTATAAAAACAAACAAACATAGCAGAACAGTGTTCAGTATGGCCAAAACATATCCACTCATCTATGCTATATTATTCTATACTATTATTCTATACTTGCACACTCGGAAACGTACAAAGTAAACATTTACTAATGGACAGTCAATATAGGCAAGTTAAAAAATCAAAATCAGTTACATGAATTTTGCACAGAAGCAGCTTCAAAAAGCTAGCTGGCTAGCTAGTACCAGACATCGTGCCTAAAGGTGAACCTAGGTGTTTACGTCCAGTATTATAGTGAGCGATATTGTATAATAACATTCATGTAGCCAATCTTTTATTTAAATTCGCCTTCGTCAAAGGAATCAAACCACTCAGGGTTTCAAGCTCCCTTATCTTCATCACCATTATCTACTAGCGACTACTAGCATTAGCTAGCTAGCAAGATACAGACAGGCTGCTAGCTGTTTACGCCACAATGTCGCAGCAGAACCTAGCTGTTTACGTCCACTATTATACTGAGCGCAGCATTAAGTTAGCCAGCAATCGTTATGCTTCTTCATCAAAAACCTCAGGATTTCAAGCTACATTCATCGCTGCTATGTACTGTAAACCTACATTACCCATGTAGCTGTAGCTAGCTGCTGCTACACTTATAGGGCCTTATCAGAACGACGTGGGAGGCAGATTAGTACTCTGAATAAGGTCAGATGACACAAATGAAGTGTGTTTGAAGTTGGATGATTTAATAAAAGTATTATGAACCGAATCGGATTAGAATCTTTTTTTGTAAATGTTTTATGTAATGTAAATGTTGTTATGTAGTACTTTCAACCTGACTCGTGTTCCCTGTATTATAGGCTTCATCGACAGTGTTAGAAACATGGGTTTAAATGTTATGTTCTAGGTAGCTGTATTATTTCATGAAGCGACTTTATGACGTTTATTGTGGTTGACGACGTTCAGTGACGTCACAACACTATAAAAGTACAGCGAGATTTTTTACACGTCAATTTTCCAAAGTGTATCTTATCTCAAAACACCACCAAGTTGCGAGAACATCGCTTAAGAGCTTGAAAGTGGGACGAAGTTGAAAACAATGTAAGTATATATTCTTTTGATATACAGTACTTAGAAAAGCTATCGTTTTATATAGAGACGAACACTGAAACTGCTGAGGTGCGAGCCATGAATTAAATATGGATGTAGAGGATCGAACAGTGTAAAAATGTAGTGACAGACGTTCACAAATACAGAGAGAAAGAAAACACCGAACAGCAGGATTTAGAATGAAGAAGGAACCACATGGCCAATGGTTTGTTAACCTTGACGATCAGGTGATATTGTTGAGTGACATGATAAAAAGAAAGCGAGTGAGGATCAAAGGGGTGTGGAATAGTGGGAGTTACTGTGTGAAATCTAATATCAGAGAGGTGTAGTCGATTAGCCAATGGTGAGCCAGTCTCACATCTACTGCAGGATACAGTTTACAAACAGTTCCAGGTGTCCAGTGTCACCCACTCCCAGATGTCCTTGGAGTTGCTTTGAGCATAAGAGGATACACATACGTAAATATAGTCGCACGTGGACTCGGAAGAACGTAAATACGCACACAGACACGCCCGGGGGCTGTAACATGACATGTAAATAAACAACTAAATAAATAAAATGAGATTATCTCGCTGTATCTTCTTAAATATTCCTTTTGTATTTGTTTTCCGTTATCAGGTTTATATTTTTTTTTTTGTGCAATTATTACATTGTGGTGTGATTAATTTGTTGCAAAAATCTCTGCCGATCCATGCTTTAATTACATTAAATTACATTAAAACATATATATATAGATATAGATGTTAAATATGTTGGGAAGAGAATGACGATTGAACAGAAAGATTACTTTACACAAGAAGAAATACAAGACAAACTGCCCATGATCAAATCAATCCACTAATCCCACTAGAGTGTAGCAGTAATAATTTTATTATTTTATTTAATGATAAGATTGATAAAAATAGGGAAAAAATTGGTTGTGCTATCTCAGAGCCTGTCAACATGCCTATGCACCTTGACAGCTGTCTGGTCAGCTCTGATGCCCTGTTAGAGTCCTTCTCCCCAATTGGTCGTGAGGAGCTTATTTCATTGGTGGAATCTGCCAAGCCCTCCACATGCATGCTAGATGCAGTACCAACCCATTTACTTAAATAATTACTGCATAGCAATATAGAACCTTTGCTCACTATAATAAACTGCTCTCTGAGCCTGGGCTATATTCCCAGTTCATTTAAACTTGCAGTTATCAAGCCGCTAATTAAAAAACCTGGTCTTAACCCCCAGGAAATGTCCAACTATAGGCCTATCTATAATTTGTCATTCATATCCAAAATTCTAGAGAAAGTAGTTTCTTCACAACTCTCTTCCTTCCTACAGACAGAACATGTCTTAGAATTATTTCAGTCTGGATTTAGACCCCACCACAGCACTGAAACTGCACTGACTAAAGTAGTAAATGATCTCTTGATATCCTCTGATAAAGGACACATTTCTTTTCTCATACTGCTAGACCTCAGTGGGGCTTTCGCCACCATTGATCATAATATTCTACTTAATAGGCTGGAGACACTCATTGGTATAAGAGGTCAAGCACTCTCGGACTCTCAGAGATGATATCACCACTACTCTCAAGATTGAGAGCTGCGTCCAGGACATTAAAAACTGGATGGCGTCTAATTTTCTTCAACTAAATTCTGATATGACTGAGGTGCTGATTCTTGGGCCTAAAGCTGCTAGAAGCAGCTGGGCTGATATTCCCCTTACCCTAGATGGGTTTTCAGTAACACCTAAGTCTACCGCAAAAAGCTTAGGTGTCACTATTGATTCGCATCTTTCATTTGACACACATATATGCAATGTCACTAAGGCTGCCTTTTTCCATTTACGTAATATCGGCAAGCTGAGACACTTACTTTCATTAGCTGATGCAGAGAAGCTGGTCCATGCTTTTGTCTCGTCAAGATTGGACTACTTTAATGGTCTTCTAATTGGATGCTCTAAACAGTCCATAAAGAAGCTACAAGTTGTACAAAATGCTGCAGTCCTAACTAAGGCTAGAAAATTCGATCATATTAGTCCCACTCTCGCGGCATTACATTGGCTTCCGATTTAACATCGAATTGAATTTAAAATTCTTCTCTTAACCTATAAGGCGTTAAATGGTCTTGCCCCACAATATCTGAGTGAACTCATTGCTTACTACAACCCATCTCGCCCTTTACGCTCCCAAAATGCTGGATTTCTCTTAGTTCCAAAAATTTGTAAGACTACAGCCGGAGGCAGAGCTTTCTCTTTTAAAGCCCCTCAATTATGGAATAGCCTTCCAGCTCCAATCCGAGATTCTGACACAGTTCCAATCTTTAAATCTAGACTTAAGACTCACCTATATAATCAAGCCTTCAGTTAATATTCCCCTAGTAAGGTACGGGGCTCAGGGGCCCCCAGACGTTGAGATTTCTGGTAATCTGAGATGTCGATGCTGTCATCCAGCTGTGTCATGGCATCACTCTAGTTGTGACTGACTTGACTGGAAAGCAATGTCTCAGTGAGCCCTCATGACTGTGGTCACCTCTGGACCCCTCCCTTTAGTTATGCTGCTATAGATTAGGCTGCCGGAGCTACATGCTAATCACTGGCACATGAGCTATGTACATTTAAATCAATGGTGGTTAAATTGACATCCTCACACTCAGTCTGTATTGTCCATCTTTTTGCATGCTTCTACCCAAGACGACTGCATGCAAGCACCTACAACGTGCTGATGCTGGCTCCTACCTGAGGCGCACCATCTGCACCGAAGGGGCTGTGACTACTTGGCCGGGGAACAAGAACTTTAAGCTATAACTGTAGAACCACCTCTTGTTCACAAATACGGACTGGTGCTAACGGGCCGCCCAATGGAGGATGGGTTCCCTTTTGAGTCTTGGTCCTCCCAAGGTTTCTTCCTATTTCCCCGCCATCTTAGAGAGTTTTTCCTTGCCACTGTCGCCTTTGGCTTGCTCATTAGGGATCTGGACCCATACAATTTGTAAAGCTGCTTTGAGACAACATGTGTTGTAAAAAGCGCTATATAAATAAAATTGACTTGACTTGACTTGACTATGCTGATAACATATTTGCTAATTTACTGACATCAAACTGTTCAATAAGTATTAATATCAATACCAGAGAAGCTTACATAGATCAGCTGAAAAACATTCACCCATTATTACCATGTAATATTTAATAATGGCTTGTTGAAAAAATGTTTTTTTGCAGAAACACATTTGAAAAAAGGGTTCTGGATGAGACCTGTTAGGCCTATGAGGAGAATAAAGAGTAAGAATGAAATAACGGCTCCAGGGAATGCACCTGATTCTCTGGACAACAGTGAGTCAAACCTCACACAGAGATAAACACAAATACACACACACAAAGTTTCTGTTGAATGAGTTGAACAGGTGATAATAAGTTGAACTTGAATTTGTGATGTTGTGAAAATGATAGATGAGATGTGTGAGATGTGTGGTTGTGTGTGTGTGTGTGTCTCACTCCCTATCATGACTCCACTCTGTGGTAGATGCAGGCCGACCACTAACGCAGCACTAGAGCTCCTCCTCCTGTTCTGCCACTACAGTGATCTACTGCACAACAGCCACACCAGAGATGACGAGCTACACACTTGCACACAAAAACACACACATGATGCAAACAAACCCAAAACATTATGAAAATGAATTAAATTAAGTGACAATGTGAATGATCTGAGAAGAAGTCTCTTTAATCTGATCCTAAATGCTTATCCTAAAATGTTGCGACATGATCCCCCAAATGTGTGCCCTGGCACTCACCCTGGATCACCACGGAGTAAGACCTGCTGCTCTGGCCTGCAGCATTAGAAGTGGTGCAGAAATAGACGCCTGTGTACTCGCCCTGCACCCGGGGAATCCACTGTTCCCACTGTGTTGATACAGAGCCAGGGAGTTCTGCAGCTACATCCCAGCCACAGCGAGGGAACACAACCATCGGCATTCACAATTACTGCCGGCCGTGTGTGTTAGTATGTATAATACTGTGCCATATATTGATCACTTGCATGTAACCAGGACACCAAACAAGCATTATGAATAAATGATGTTCCGTTCAAATGGAAAACACAACAATGGTTTACTGCTGTTACTCCAGTGAAGAAGAGCCTCAAGTAGAGTAGTGGGGTAGTCCTTCCAGTTGGAGTGGACCTGCAGGTGGAGTAGATCTACAGTCAGTGTAGCCCAACAGGTGGGGTTGCCCAACAGGCGAGGTAGACCTATGGGTGGAATATACCTACAGGTGTAGTAGACATAGAGGCTTGCCATTTGTAGTCCAGGAGATGAAGGGCCTGGGCTGCCCATGGGTAATGCAGTCCAGGGTGTAGGGTTGTCAGGGTCACCGGGGGCTGGAGCCAATCCCAGCATCTCCAGGCGAAGCCAGCCACCACATGGCCAACACACACACAGACAGACCTACGGGCAATCTAGAGTGACCAATCAACCTAACATGCATGTCTTTGGACTGTGGGAGGAAACCGGAGTACCCGGAGAAAACAACAGTGCTAACCACCACACCACCATGCTGCCCTGGAGGGTAAACAATGGACAGATTTTATGGGTCTTGCATAGTCAAATTTCCATAGAATGCTCTTTCACCTTGTTAATTTAGATTTACGTCAAAACAATTAGCAGCGTGAGCGACAATACATTTAAAGGTTTGACCCGATGCAGTAATATCTTGTATAATAAAAAATTAAAAATTAAGTAAAATACCACAAAAATATACTTAATAAATAAAGTAACATACAGTACATACTTGTCCATTCTTTGTAAAAAACAGATAAACAAAAATCACCCTTCAAAGCTTTTATTATGCTTTACAATATATTATTCACTTTTTCTGTTTAATGTACAATTTATTATTTGAAAATTAGTTTTAACATTAGTGTGCCGCAGTGGCGGATGCTGGTCTTTCAAGGAGGGGAAGCTCAATTTCGGCCTACATCATAAAATGTATCGGTTTATACGTAAATTCTACCCTCCGTTCCTTTTCAAGAAAATGATCTGTGATCCTGTCGTACCAACAAGGCGTCTTTTCCAGGGACTTGACTAGTGTCCTCTCCATGGCCAGCAGATCTAGGCTGCTTACACGGCCCATGGTGTAAGAAAGAGTGATAGAAGTCAGTCTCCAAACACAAGCAGCTACAAAAAAACACCAGAAATAGAAGCTCGATTTGTCGCTAGTCATTTTTAACAAAGAAAATGCCGCTAAGAGGATTAGGAAAGTCTCCGGTTCAACTCAGAACATAATGAAAATGAAAACATCCCACAGATGTTTACACCAAAAGATCGCTGATTTGCTCATTTCGCTGTCAATCAAAAATAGATTCAGCCTCAGACAGATCATCCAATCATCATGCAGAAACTGAGCGTCCAACAAGACCAGCCCACTGCCCCATAGACCCCCAGAGACGCTGAGCGTCCAATGGACAAAGCCTAGCATTTATCCACTGACTCGTCTTGTTTCGCTGCACTCTTTGCTTCGGTATTGAACTCTGTGGACGCTCAGCGCTGTGAAGCTGTGGGAATGAGTGAGAGGAAAGCCGCGGTGTTACCAGTGATGAGAACCTGATTCTGAACAAAAGTTGAGCACATTGTACCGTATATTTAGTATATATTTGATCACTTGTTTTTTGACAATTTAGGGGAAGCTGACCTTCCTATGCAGTCGCTGTGTGCTCGCTAAAGTGAAGACACTCACGCACGCCTAGTTTAGGGGGGCCGAAAGGGGGGCCAAGCATGTTGTGGGAGGGGCACTGGCCCCCGTTGCCCCCCCAGAACCGCCACTGGTTGGATGTGCCATTGCCGCAAGAGGATGCGCTGATGCCAACTCCTACCTGAGGCTCACCATCTGCATTGAAGGGACTGTGACTACTCGGCCTGGAATTAGAACTATAACTACAGAACTATATTTGAACTATAAATGCGGACTTCTGCTAGCGGGCCGCCCAATGGAGGATGGGTTCCATTTTGAGTCTTGGTCCTCCTAAGGTTTCTTCCTAAATTCCTGCCATCTGAGGGAGTTTTTCCTTGCAACTGTCACCTCTGGCTTGCTCATTACGGATCTGGACCTATACGATTGTAAAGATGCTTTGTGACAAACATAAAAAGAAAAACGCAGTTTTCAACGCCTGAATGCAAAGCTTACTACTTGCTTGGAAATGCATTTGTAAGGTTGCAAACATGATAAAACAGCTTGTTTTCACCTTCTAACACTGGTAACTAACAAAATATGTGTTTATAAGTCATTCTGCAAAAGTTGCATTTTGGCACTAAGTTTTGCTCAGAAACACTGTTTTAGGCGCTTACAAGGCTGGGAAACGCTGTTTTGAACGCCAGAATGCAAAAGCTTACTACTTGCTTGGAAAAGCATTTGTAAGGTTGCAAACATGATAAAACAGCTTGTTTTCACCTTCTAACACTGGTAACTAACAAAATATGTGTTTATAAGTCATTCTGCAAAAGTTGCATTTTGGCACTAAGTTTTGCTCAGAAACACTGTTTTAGGCGCTTACAAGGCTGGGAACGCTGTTTTGAACGCCAGAATGCAAAGCTTACTACTTGCTTGGAAAAGCATTTGTAAGGTTGCAAACATGATAAAACAGCTTGTTTTCACCTTCTAACACTGGTAACTAACAAAATATGTGTTTATAAGTCATTCTGCAAAAGTTGCATTTTGGCACTAAGTTTTGCTCAGAAACACTGTTTTAGGCGCTTACAAGGCTGGGAAACGCTGTTTTGAACGCCAGAAAGCAAAGCTTACTACTTGCTTGGAAAAGCATTTGTAAGGTTGCAAACATGATAAAACAGCTTGTTTTCACCTTCTAACACTGGTAACTAACAAAATATGTGTTTATAAGTCATTCTGCAAAAGTTGCATTTTGGCACTAAGTTTTGCTCAGAAACACTGTTTTAGGCGCTTACAAGGCTGGGAAACGCTGTTTTGAACGCCAGAATGCAAAGCTTACTACTTGCTTGGAAAAGCATTTGTAAGGTTGCAAACATGATAAAACAGCTTGTTTTCACCTTCTAACACTGGTAACTAACAAAATATGTGTTTATAAGTCATTCTGCAAAAGTTGCATTTTGGCACTAAGTTTTGCTCAGAAACACTGTTTTAGGCGCTTACAAGGCTGGGAAACGCTGTTTTGAACGCCAGAATGCAAAGCTTACTACTTGCTTGGAAAAGCATTTGTAAGGTTGCAAACATGATAAAACAGCTTGTTTTCACCTTCTAACACTGGTAACTAACAAAATATGTGTTTATAAGTCATTCTGCAAAACTTGCATTTTGGCACTAAGTTTTGCTCAGAAACACTGTTTTAGGCGCTTACAAGGCTGGGAAACGCTGTTTTGAACGCCAGAAAGCAAAGCTTACTACTTGCTTGGAAAAGCATTTGTAAGGTTGCAAACATGATAAAACAGCTTGTTTTCACCTTCTAACACTGGTAACTAACACAATATGTGTTCATGTCATTCTGCAAAAGTTGCATTTTGGCACTAAGTTTTGCTCAGAAACACTGTTTTAGGCGCTTACAAGGCTGGGAAACGCTGTTTTGAACGCCAGAATGCAAAGCTTACTACTTGCTTGAAAAGCATTTGTAAGGTTGCAAACATGATAAAACAGCTTGTTTTCACCTTCTAACACTGGTAACTAACAAAATATGTGTTTATAAGTCATTCTGCAAAAGTTGCATTTTGGCACTAAGTTTTGCTCAGAAACACTGTTTTAGGCGCTTACAAGGCTGGGAAACGCTGTTTTGAACGCCAGAATGCAAAGCTTACTACTTGCTTGAAAAGCATTTGTAAGGTTGCAAACATGATAAAACAGCTTGTTTTCACCTTCTAACACTGGTAACTAACAAAATATGTGTTTATAAGTCATTCTGCAAAAGTTGCATTTTGGCACTAAGTTTTGCTCAGAAACACTGTTTTAGGCGCTTACAAGGCTGGGAAACGCTGTTTTGAACGCCAGAAAGCAAAGCTTACTACTTGCTTGAAAAGCATTTGTAAGGTTGCAAACATGATAAAACAGCTTGTTTTCACCTTCTAACACTGGTAACTAACAAAATATGTGTTTATAAGTCATTCTGCAAAAGTTGCATTTTGGCACTAAGTTTTGCTCAGAAACACTGTTTTAGGCGCTTACAAGGGTGGGAAACGCTGTTTTGAACGCCAGAATGCAAAGCTTACTACTTGCTTGGAAAAGCATTTGTAAGGTTGCAAACATGATAAAACAGCTTGTTTTCACCTTCTAACACTGGTAACTAACAAAATATGTGTTTATAAGTCATTCTGCAAAAGTTGCATTTTGGCACTAAGTTTTGCTCAGAAACACTGTTTTAGGCGCTTACAAGGCTGGGAAACGCTGTTTTGAACGCCAGAATGCAAAGCTTACTACTTGCTTGGAAAAGCATTTGTAAGGTTGCAAACATGATAAAACAGCTTGTTTTCACCTTCTAACACTGGTAACTAACAAAATATGTGTTTATAAGTCATTCTGCAAAAGTTGCATTTTGGCACTAAGTTTTGCTCAGAAACACTGTTTTAGGCGCTTACAAGGCTGGGAAACGCTGTTTTGAACGCCAGAAAGCAAAGCTTACTACTTGCTTGGAAAAGCATTTGTAAGGTTGCAAACATGATAAAACAGCTTGTTTTCACCTTCTAACACTGGTAACTAACAAAATATGTGTTCATGTCATTCTGCAAAAGTTGCATTTTGGCACTAAGTTTTGCTCAGAAACACTGTTTTAGGCGCTTACAAGGCTGGGAAACGCTGTTTTGAACGCCAGAATGCAAAGCTTACTACTTGCTTGAAAAGCATTTGTAAGGTTGCAAACATGATAAAACAGCTTGTTTTCACCTTCTAACACTGGTAACTAACAAAATATGTGTTTATAAGTCATTCTGCAAAAGTTGCATTTTGGCACTAAGTTTTGCTCAGAAACACTGTTTTAGGCGCTTACAAGGCTGGGAAACGCTGTTTTGAACGCCAGAATGCAAAGCTTACTACTTGCTTGGAAAAGCATTTGTAAGGTTGCAAACATGATAAAACAGCTTGTTTTCACCTTCTAACACTGGTAACTAACAAAATATGTGTTTATAAGTCATTCTGCAAAAGTTGCATTTTGGCACTAAGTTTTGCTCAGAAACAGAAACAGTTTTTCTAAAGGGGGGAAGTGTTTTAACGAAAAAGCAAATTTTTCTCTTCTTGGGAAAACTTTTGGTTAAAATTAAAAAATTGCATTTTAAAAGGTTTTCAAAAAGTTTTAGTCATTTTAAAAAACATTTTGGAAAAAGTTTTCCCCGGAAACCTTTTTTGGGGTTAAATGGGAAAAAGCTGTTTTCCC
>JAGXOD010000145.1:0-133879 GCA_020368025.1 Brachyhypopomus occidentalis
TGCAAACATGATAAAACAGCTTGTTTTCACCTTCTAACACTGGTAACTAATAAAATATGTGTTTATAAGTCATTCTGCAAAAGTTGCATTTTGGAACTAAGTTTTGCTCAGAAACACTGTTTTAGGCGCTTACAAGACTGGAAAACGCTGTTTTGAACGCCTGAATGCAAAGCTTACTACTTGCTTGGAAATGCATTTGTAACATTGCAAACATGATAAAACAGCTTGTTTTCACCTTCTAACACTGGTAACTAACAAAATATGTGTTTATAAGTCATTCTGCAAAAGTTGCATTTTGGAACTAAGTTTTGCTCAGAAACACTGTTTTAGGCGCTTACAAGGCTGGAAAACGCTGTTTTGAACGCCTGAATGCAAAGCTTACTACTTGCTTGGAAATGCATTTGTAACATTGCAAACATGATAAAACAGCTTGTTTTCACCTTCTAACACTGGTAACTAACAAAATATGTGTTTATAAGTCATTCTGCAAAAGTTGCATTTTGGAACTAAGTTTTGCTCAGAAACACTGTTTTAGGCGCTTACAAGACTGGAAAACGCTGTTTTGAACGCCTGAATGCAAAGCTTACTACTTGCTTGGAAATGCATTTGTAACATTGCAAACATGATAAAACAGCTTGTTTTCACCTTCTAACACTGGTAACTAACAAAATATGTGTTTATAAGTCATTCTGCAAAAGTTGCATTTTGGAACTAAGTTTTGCTCAGAAACACTGTTTTAGGCGCTTACAAAGCTGGAAAACGCTGTTTTGAACGCCTGAATGCAAAGCTTACTACTTGCTTGGAAATGCATTTGTAACATTGCAAACATGATAAAACAGCTTGTTTTCACCTTCTAACACTGGTAACTAACAAAATATGTGTTTATAAGTCATTCTGCAAAAGTTGCATTTTGGAACTAAGTTTTGCTCAGAAACACTGTTTTAGGCGCTTACAAGGCTGGAAAACGCTGTTTTGAACGCCTGAATGCAAAGCTTACTACTTGCTTGGAAATGCATTTGTAACATTGCAAACATGATAAAACAGCTTGTTTTCACCTTCTAACACTGGTAACTAATAAAATATGTGTTTATAAGTCATTCTGCAAAAGTTGCATTTTGGAACTAAGTTTTGCTCAGAAACACTGTTTTAGGCACTTACAAGACTGGAAAACGCTGTTTTGAACGCCTGAATGCAAAGCTTACTACTTGCTTGGAAATGCATTTGTAACATTGCAAACATGATAAAACAGCTTGTTTTCACCTTCTAACACTGGTAACTAAAAAAATATGTGTTTATAAGTCATTCTGCAAAAGTTGCATTTTGGCACTAAGTTTTGCTCAGAAACACTGTTTTTTGCTTACAAGACTGGAAAACGCTGTTTTGAACGCCTGAATGCAAAGCTTACTACTTGCTTGGAAATGCATTTGTAACATTGCAAACATGATGATAAAACAGCTTGTTTTCACCTTCTAACACTGGTAACTAACAAAATATGTGTTTATAAGTCATTCTGCAAAAGTTGCATTTTGGAACTAAGTTTTGCTCAGAAACACTGTTTTATTCTGCAAAAGTTGCAAAACTAAGTTTTGAACACTGTTTTGAATGCAAAGCTTACTACTTGCTGTTTTGAACGCCTGAATGCAAAGCTTTTGCATTTGTAACATTGCAAACATGATAAAACAGCTTGTTTTCACCTTCTAACACTGGTAACTAACAAAATATGTGTTTATAAGTCATTCTGCAAAAGTTGCATTTTGGAACTAAGTTTTGCTCAGAAACACTGTTTTAGGCTCTTACAAGGCTGGAAAACGCTGTTTTGAACGCCTGAATGCAAAGCTTACTACTTGCTTGGAAATGCATTTGTAACATTGCAAACATGATAAAACAGCTTGTTTTCACCTTCTAACACTGGTAACTAACAAAATATGTGTTTATAAGTCATTCTGCAAAAGTTGCATTTTGAACTAAGTTTTGCTCAGAAACACTGTTTTAGGCGCTTACAAAGCTGGAAAAACGCTGTTTTGAACGCCTGAATGCAAAGCTTACTACTTGCTTGGAAATGCATTTGTAACATTGCAAACATGATAAAACAGCTTGTTTTCACCTTCTAACACTGGTAACTAATAAAATATGTGTTTATAAGTCATTCTGCAAAAGTTGCATTTTGGAACTAAGTTTTGCTCAGAAACACTGTTTTAGGCACTTACAAGACTGGAAAACGCTGTTTTGAACGCCTGAATGCAAAGCTTACTACTTGCTTGGAAATGCATTTGTAACATTGCAAACATGATAAAACAGCTTGTTTTCACCTTCTAACACTGGTAACTAACAAAATATGTGTTTATAAGTCATTCTGCAAAAGTTGCATTTTGGAACTAAGTTTTGCTCAGAAACACTGTTTTAGGCGCTTACAAGGCTGGAAAACGCTGTTTTGAACGCCTGAATGCAAAGCTTACTACTTGCTTGGAAATGCATTTGTAACATTGCAAACATGATAAAACAGCTTGTTTTCACCTTCTAACACTGGTAACTAACAAAATATGTGTTTATAAGTCATTCTGCAAAAGTTGCATTTTGGAACTAAGTTTTGCTCAGAAACACTGTTTTAGGCGCTTACAAGACTGGAAAACGCTGTTTTGAACGCCTGAATGCAAAGCTTACTACTTGCTTGGAAATGCATTTGTAACATTGCAAACATGATAAAACAGCTTGTTTTCACCTTCTAACACTGGTAACTAACAAAATATGTGTTTATAAGTCATTCTGCAAAAGTTGCATTTTGGAACTAAGTTTTGCTCAGAAACACTGTTTTAGGCTCTTACAAGGCTGGAAAACGCTGTTTTGAATGCCTGAATGCAAAGCTTACTACTTGCTTGGAAATGCATTTGTAACATTGCAAACATGATAAAACAGCTTGTTTTCACCTTCTAACACTGGTAACTAACAAAATATGTGTTTATAAGTCATTCTGCAAAAGTTGCATTTTGGAACTAAGTTTTGCTCAGAAACACTGTTTTAGGCGCTTACAAAGCTGGAAAACGCTGTTTTGAACGCCTGAATGCAAAGCTTACTACTTGCTTGGAAATGCATTTGTAACATTGCAAACATGATAAAACAGCTTGTTTTCACCTTCTAACACTGGTAACTAACAAAATATGTGTTTATAAGTCATTCTGCAAAAGTTGCATTTTGGAACTAAGTTTTGCTCAGAAACACTGTTTTAGGCGCTTACAAGACTGGAAAACGCTGTTTTGAACGCCTGAATGCAAAGCTTACTACTTGCTTGGAAATGCATTTGTAACATTGCAAACATGATAAAACAGCTTGTTTTCACCTTCTAACACTGGTAACTAACAAAATATGTGTTTATAAGTCATTCTGCAAAAGTTGCATTTTGGAACTAAGTTTTGCTCAGAAACACTGTTTTAGGCGCTTACAAGGCTGGAAAACGCTGTTTTGAACGCCTGAATGCAAAGCTTACTACTTGCTTGGAAATGCATTTGTAACATTGCAAACATGATAAAACAGCTTGTTTTCACCTTCTAACACTGGTAACTAACAAAATATGTGTTTATAAGTCATTCTGCAAAAGTTGCATTTTGGAACTAAGTTTTGCTCAGAAACACTGTTTTAGGCGCTTACAAGACTGGAAAACGCTGTTTTGAACGCCTGAATGCAAAGCTTACTACTTGCTTGGAAATGCATTTGTAACATTGCAAACATGATAAAACAGCTTGTTTTCACCTTCTAACACTGGTAACTAACAAAATATGTGTTTATAAGTCATTCTGCAAAAGTTGCATTTTGGAACTAAGTTTTGCTCAGAAACACTGTTTTAGGCTCTTACAAGGCTGGAAAACGCTGTTTTGAACGCCTGAATGCAAAGCTTACTACTTGCTTGGAAATGCATTTGTAACATTGCAAACATGATAAAACAGCTTGTTTTCACCTTCTAACACTGGTAACTAATAAAATATGTGTTTATAAGTCATTCTGCAAAAGTTGCATTTTGGAACTAAGTTTTGCTCAGAAACACTGTTTTAGGCTCTTACAAGGCTGGAAAACGCTGTTTTGAACGCCTGAATGCAAAGCTTACTACTTGCTTGGAAATGCATTTGTAACATTGCAAACATGATAAAACAGCTTGTTTTCACCTTCTAACACTGGTAACTAATAAAATATGTGTTTATAAGTCATTCTGCAAAAGTTGCATTTTGGAACTAAGTTTTGATCAGAAACACTGTTTTAGGCGCTTACAAGACTGGAAAACGCTGTTTTGAACGCCTGAATGCAAAGCTTACTACTTGCTTGGAAATGCATTTGTAACATTGCAAACATGATAAAACAGCTTGTTTTCACCTTCTAACACTGGTAACTAATAAAATATGTGTTTATAAGTCATTCTGCAAAAGTTGCATTTTGGAACTAAGTTTTGCTCAGAAACACTGTTTTAGGCGCTTACAAGACTGGAAAACGCTGTTTTGAACGCCTGAATGCAAAGCTTACTACTTGCTTGGAAATGCATTTGTAACATTGCAAACATGATAAAACAGCTTGTTTTCACCTTCTAACACTGGTAACTAACAAAATATGTGTTTATAAGTCATTCTGCAAAAGTTGCATTTTGGAACTAAGTTTTGCTCAGAAACACTGTTTTAGGCGCTTACAAGACTGGAAAACGCTGTTTTGAACGCCTGAATGCAAAGCTTACTACTTGCTTGGAAATGCATTTGTAACATTGCAAACATGATAAAACAGCTTGTTTTCACCTTCTAACACTGGTAACTAACAAAATTTTTGTTTATAAGTCATTCTGCAAAAGTTGCATTTTGGAACTAAGTTTTGCTCAGAAACACTGTTTTAGGCTCTTACAAGGCTGGAAAACGCTGTTTTGAACGCCTGAATGCAAAACTTACTACTTGATTGGAAATGCATTTGTAACATTGCAAACATGATAAAACAGCTTGTTTTCACCTTCTAACACTGGTAACTAACAAAATATGTGTTTATAAGTAATTCTGCAAAAGTTGCATTTTGGCACTAAGTTTTGCTCAGAAACACTGTTTTAGGCTCTTACAAAGCTGGAAAACGCTGTTTTGAACGCCTGAATGCAAAGGTTACTACTTACTTGGAAATGCATTTGTAACATTGCAAACATGATAAAACAGCTTGTTTTCACCTTCTAACACTGGTAACTAATAAAATATGTGTTTATAAGTCATTCTGCAAAAGTTGCATTTTGGAACTAAGTTTTGCTCAGAAACACTGTTTTAGGCGCATACAAGGCTGGAAAACGCTGTTTTGAATGCCTGAATGCAAAGCTTACTACTTTCTTGGAACATTGCAAACATGATAAAAAAGCTTGTTTTCACCTTCTAACACTGGTACCTAACAAAATATGTGATTATAAATCATTCTGCAAAAGTTGCATTTTGGAACTAAGTTTTGCTGAGAAACACTGTTTTAGGCGCTTACAAGACTGGAAAACGCTATTTTGAACGCCTGAATGCAAAGCTTACTACTTGCTTGGAAATGCATTTGTAACATTGCAAACATGATAAAACAGCTTGTTTTCACCTTCTAACACTGGTAACTAACAAAATATGTGTTTATAAGTCATTCTGCAAAAGTTGCATTTTGGAACTAAGTTTTGCTCAGAAACACTGTTTTAGGCGCTTACAAGGCTGGAAAACGCTGTTTTGAACGCCTGAATGCAAAGCTTACTACTTGCTTGGAAATGCATTTGTAACATTGCAAACATGATAAAACAGCTTGTTTTCACCTTCTAACACTGGTAACTAACAAAAATATGTGTTTATAAGTCATTCTGCAAAAGTTGCATTTTGGAACTAAGTTTTGCTCAGAAACACTGTTTTAGGCTCTTACAAGGCTGGAAAACGCTGTTTTGAACGCCTGAATGCAAAGCTTACTACTTGCTTGGAAATGCATTTGTAACATTGCAAACATGATAAAACAGCTTGTTTTCACCTTCTAACACTGGTAACTAACAAAATATGTGTTTATAAGTCATTCTGCAAAAGTTGCATTTTGGCACTAAGTTTTGCTCAGAAAAACTGTTTTAGGCGCTTACAAGGCTGGAAAACGCTGTTTTGAACGCCTGAATGCAAAGCTTACTACTTGCTTGGAAATGCATTTGTAACATTGCAAACATGATAAAACAGCTTGTTTTCACCTTCTAACAAGTCATACTAGCCGATTTTGTATTAAAATTCCCACCAAACTTCACCGTGGTCAGATTTATCTTTGCTTCACCATTATTTGAAACTCATGAAGAATTAAGTTGTACCAAAACTTCTCAATTACATTTCTACACTTTAGTATGGAACCTAAATATGAATATTTATATTTCCATGAATGTATGAATATTTTGTTTATTTTAAATATTTTTATTCTTAATTTATACTTAATTACTTATTTACAGTTGTTTTATTTGCTTGTGAATATATATGTGTCAAAATATTTTTAAAAACATCTCTGGACATACACTTCTCAAAACATGGGCGAAATGTAAGAAATCTTCCACTTCTCTGAGAAAGAAAGTTTTTCTGATGAGAAAGAATTTACAATGACTCTTATTATATGGGCCTCTATTGCTGATTTAACGGGTCTGTCTTGTGGCGGAAATGTACCGGAAGGTGTTCGAGTGCATTTTCGTTGCAGGCTTCTGTTTCCTCTTTACGGGCGGGAAGAGCGAGCGGATCTAAATCTTTGTCTTATTCTACATGTATAGGCAGTTGTTGACACATAGGGTTTCGTATAGTTGCGTTGCTGTGTTGTACTTGGAACACTGAGTACGTTGCAGTCTTTTTTGTAATTTCTAACGCAATTCAAGCAGATTGCGTTAGAAGGCATGGAGGATCCAGCTGATTCTGGCGGTGGCAATGTAGCACCCCTCGGCTCCGGTGTTGAAGTGACGGAGATCTGCTGCCCAGCCGGAGCGTGTCATATGCGCCTGTTGGAATGGAAAGTGAAACCTGGAGCTTTGATCAACGTTGATTCTGTTATTGCAGTGTGTGTAGCTATCCCTACGAAGGGAGAATTTTTGCCTGAGGAGCAGAATCAGACGAACAGACTAATTTTACCAGAGAAGAAAGTGAAATCAGACCGATCTGGAGTAGTGAGAGAACTGTGCTGTGAACTCGGACAGCTCCTCTCTCCTGGGTAAGATGCTACGCGTTCAAAGTAAAATCTCCTGCAGATTACGATATCGTGTATGTGGCGCTGTATCTACAACGCAAACGTCACTAGTTATTTATGGTGTTTGTGGTGTATAGTTCTTGCTAAGTAGCTAGCTAGCTAATTAGCCATAGCCCTTACTGGACATGGGCAGTAAGTTAGGCGTGCTAGCTAGCCATATAGCTAGCAAGTTATGCTAAGATAGCTAAAGTTAGCCAAATAATCCCTTTAAACATTTAAACATTTAGCGCGGAGTAAGCAGCATGCTAACGTTAACATCACACCACGCACAAATACTCGTTCCAGAATTTGAAAAATGCTTTATTCATTGTTTTATTTATATTACCATATAGTTTTAAGAACAACATGGACTAATAGCTTTCGAATATAGCTATCGTCATTTTACTGTGAAAAACCTTTGGAAACAGTGTAAGGGAATTCTTTCATAAACGCGACATAGGTTTTGAGAAAGCGCAAAGGTGACGAAAATGGCCTGTCAACGACAAGTCTTAATTCGTACAAACTATCAGAATCTGTATTTAAGATATGTAGGTAGCTAGCTAAGTGACCTGTAGCTAGCTAGCTACATATGAACTAGCTTGCATAGTTTGTAGAAATGTTTGTAGCTATTAATTAACCATGCAGTAGATTAATGGAATGAAGAATATTGTGTTCCTCATATATACTGTGCCAAGCCATTAGAGTTTTATGTACAGGTGTTGTGCCGAATTCCACCTCCCCGGAAGAATCCGACTCCCCTCGTTTGCACACGCGTAAAGACGCTACAGATGATATTCGGGAGTATAATTTCGGCAGGCATTGTGTTGGCCTCGCCAAAATTATACTCCCCTTATTAAAATAACCCTTGCTGAATGTAGAGACATGTGCTTCATATGGAATAGCCTACACATCCAGATAAGTCACAAAAATTAAAAAAAGAATTAACCAGACATTTCAATCCTATGAGTTACAGTGATTATAACTTGGTTCATTAAGCACTCTAGTTTTGTCCTAACTAGATATTTAGACATTACTGCCGTAATACTGCGAAGTCATGTGGTCAGAGGTGAACGTCGGTATAGCCAGTATGTTTTTTTTTTATTTAAAATAGCCTATTATAAAATAGGGCAGTCATGGTCTGGTGGTTAGGGAACCAGTCTTGTGACCGCAGGGTCGTGGGTTCGATTCCCAGGCCTGAGGCCATGACTGAGGTGCCCTTGAGCAAGGCACCTAACCCCAACTGTAAAGATGTGCCGTTTGCTGTGGTGGATAATTAAAGTCTAGCACTTATTTATGCATAGAAACGTAAATCGCGAATATAATCTGTAGCGTCTTTATGCGCGGGTAAACGGAATTCGGCACAACACCGGCATCATTAATGCATGAGTGCCACTAGTTCCATGTGGATCTGCCACATTGCACAACGCCACAACACAACAACATATTCACTTATCCTGTCCCCCATGTACAGCATGTAAATATATATACAGATCAGCATTAACATTAAAATCACCTGCCTAATATTGTTTAGGTCCCTGTAGTGCTGCCAAAACATCTTTGATCCCTCAAAGCATTGGATTCTGAGGACCTCTGAATGTGTCTTGTCGTATCTGACTGTTGTTATCTGATGTTAGCAGCAGGTCCTTTACATCCTGTAAGTTGCTCAATTGGATTGAAATCTGGTAAATTTGGAAGGCAAATCGACACCCTGAACCTTTTGGTCATGTTCCTCAAACTATGCTTGAACATTGTTGTAGGGTGCAATATTCTGCTGTGTGTGCGTGCGTGCGCACGCTCGTGTGTGTGTATATATGAAGGTATGTACGTATTATGTGAGTATATGTATGTTGTGTGTGTGTATATATATATATATATATATATATATATATATATATATATATATATAACAATCAAAAGTTTGGACATTCTTTGTTTATTTTATTTTTGACGTTAAAAACATGGAAGCTGCTATACCAATGAAAACGCATGTTATTATGCTCAAATAAATATCAACTAACTAACTATTACATTCTTTGACGTAACTGTTGTAAATATATGTTGGTGTTCTGTTTACCATCTGAAGCAGTCACCTATGATGCTTTTCTATCAGTCCTGACATTCTCACATATGCAGAGCACTTGTAGAGTTAGGATCTGAGGCTATATAGTATAATCCATTAGATTAAAATGCCTTTTTAAATTTTGACTGTGTGTGTTTGTTTATATATATACACTATATTGCCAAAAGTATTCGCTCACCTTCCTTAACTCACATATGAGCTTAAGTGACATCCCATTCCTTATCCTTAGGGTTCAGTATGATGTTGGTCCACCCTTTGCAGCTAGAACATCTTCAACTCGTCTGGGAAGGCTGTCCACAAGGTTTAGGAGTGTGTTTATGGGGATTTTGACCATTCTTCCAGAAACGCATTTATGAGGTCACATACTGATGTTGGGCGAGATGGCCTGGCTCTCAGTCTCCGCTCTAATTTATCCCAAAGCTGTTCTATCAGGCTGAGGTCAGGACTCTGTGCAGGCCAGTCAAGTTCATCCACACCAGATTCTGCCTTTGTCTTTTATCTTTATGGACCTTGCTTTGTGCATTGGTGCACAGTCATGTTGGAAGAGGAAGGGGCCAGCTCCAAACTGTTTCCACAAAGTTGGGAGCATGGAATTGTCCAAAATGTCTTGTTATGCTGAAGCATTCAGAGTTCCTTTCACTGGAACTAAGGGGCCAAGCCCAGCTCCTGAAAAACAGCCCCACACCATAATCCTCCCTCCACCAAACTTTACACTTGGCACAATGCAGTCAGAGAAGTACTGTTCTGGCAACCACCAACCCAGACTCGTCCATCAGATTGCCAGATATAGAAGCGCGATTCATCACTCCAGAGAACGCTCCTCCACTACTCTAGAGTCCAGTGGCAATATAGTGTGTGTGTGTGTTTGTGTGTATGTATGTGTATATATATATATATAATTAGTGTTGTGTATATGTTTATATCTATATATGTATATGTGGTTCCAGCTGAGTAACTGTAGTCTCCTGTGGAAGAAAATGTTTATTCAAAATTGTAGTCAAGAAAACAAGGTTTCATGAGAAATGAGGAGTAGGAACCAGTTATTTTGGAATCATGACATTCTTTTCATGGAGTTCTAAAGTTCCAAGAATATAGATCAGTTTCCTGACATTGCTATCATGGCACTGACTAACAATACAAACAGGTGTGTTAATGTACTGAAGCAATACAGTATTAAAGTAAATGTATTGGTATTAAAATGCCTTGTCACTGGAAACAACAGATTATTAATTCTGATAGTGTGAAGGTGTTCAGCAAAGCAACCAGCAAGCCTCTTGGTCCAATGAAGCTGATTACCTTTCTTTTAAGATGCATGAAAAGGAACGGGAGGTGACAATTGAACCTTTCGTGACCGTTTTATAGTGGCTGTGTTAATGAATTTACATTTAGCACATCTAGAGTGGTTGCAGGCTACATTCCTACAGTTATTTGATCTTACAACTGCTACTGCAGCTGCAACTATTTATTATCTAGGTATTGTAAAAGGTAAAGTAGGTTACACTTTGATTTACCTTTTGATTTTGGTTTGAGAGGCCTGTCAACCTGTTCATACATAATTATGTTGACTGAGAAGGACTGAAACAATTGATCCCTTAATGGAAAAGAGAAGAACAATCAAATATTGTGTATTGCATGTTGAAACACGTATGAAATACATTGTTTAAGATTAGATTTGAATGTGCCCCTGTATGTTACAGGGATGTTATAGTGAGGATTGAAGAATGCAACCATCCTATTGTGATGAAGGGTCTTTGTGCTGAATGTGGCCAGGATTTAACACAGTGAGTAAATGCAGTTCTAGTTTAGTTTTTTTTTTTTTGCTGTTCTATTCTTCATCATATTTCGTCCTTCTGTATCTGGTTAAGAATACACGTACATATAAAAATGTGCATTTTTAAGGCATATATGGAAACATTAAGTAATATGAAAGCTCTTTGTTATTGCATTTAAAGGCTGCAAAACAAGAATGGAAAGCAGCAGGCACCTATTTCTACGGCAACTGTTTCCATGGTGCACAGTGTTCCAGAGTTGATGGTCAGCTCAGAGGTAGGTTCTGAAGGAATGTTTGTGCTAAGGGAAAAATGCACAAAAAGATGGATGCCTTTTGTACTTATTTTATGATGTTTAGCTGTCTGAAAGAAAAGAAAATACATCACATTGTGACTTTGATATTCTATGGTGCACAGTGTTCATGATGCAGTCAGTTCAGAAATGAGTGCTGTAGCAATGATTTATGTAGATAAAAATAAGCAAACTTGCATAAACCACTTGTACAAACTTTAGGAAGTTTGAGACTTGAGAGAATCCATTTTCAGTTATGCTACCATGGTGATAGCTGATACATTCACATATGAAGTTCATACATTTTTAAGTTAGAAAATTAAATAAAATACCAGAGGAAAATACACATGCACATATCGTTGGGCTTCTGATGACTTAGATTACACACAAGCTTTCTTAGCCTCACTCCCATAAAGTTTACAGTAAAACACCAATCTGTATATTGGTAAAGCATTATCAATCTGGCAGTGTAAGAAAATGGATAGATGAAATGCATGCATATATTTTACACATACCCACAAAATTGCTAACCAGTAAGAATCTTTTAATAACACCTCTTTGTAGCTATCCATTTGTAGCTATCCAATATCAGCTCCATTGAGGTGATTAATATAGAAACACTTTGTAATTATGCAATTATAAACTGTACTCCATCTGTTTCTGTGATAAAATAACACAGAACACCACCTTTCATGCTGCGTCTGATCTACTTGTACCAACGCGCAACACTCTAACACGCCACCATCACGCCAGTGTCACTGGAAGACATCTTGAAGGCAATGCTACATAGACGTCAATACAGGCTAGCTGGCTGTATTGGTTATCTGGTTGTAGTCATCTAATCTCAGCCCACTAACTCTGCCAATTCTGAAATAAGATAAAAGTATTAACAATGGCAATGTCTACAAAGGGGGGAAAGGCTTTTTCCATCATGATTTTTAATCAATATGTTATTTCTGCAGAATCATTAGTGTTGTCCTTCCACTGAAAAACTAACATATTACCATCTATTGTACAATGCCGCATGTCCCCACAGCTTGCCTTTTGTTCCTATTGCTTTCTATCTTTAAAGTCAGCAAGTAAATTATCTGCATATCCCACATGCATTTCTTCCCCACTCTCTAGGTCTTATCTTAACAGCTGGTGATGTTTTGTCAAACCAAATGTGGTGGCCAGGATTTTTAAATGGCTGCACAAGATCCTCAGTCACTTTTGTAGCTAGATCTGCCACACACTCATCACATCTCATGACTGTGTATGTCAAAATGTGGACTGAATCAAATATTGCAACGAGCCACAATTTGAATCTCTGGCAAGTAGGTTTAATCCTCATATTCTGCTTAAAGATTTTTACTTTTTATTTTTCTTTTATCTATGCTAGGATTTTTTTCTGAAGAACTGCTTACATTTACTTTTGAGGTGGTCCATCAGATAATGCAACTTCCTAAAACAGCTCTTTTCTGTGGCTGGATCCATAATCTGTAGGGCTGCTAATATGGCCTTAAAATGGTCATGTGACATGGGCAGTTTGGTTCCCTGGTATCGTGTGGCAGAGAAGTGAACCCCATGTAAATAAGGAGCCAGTCGAATTCTTCTGGTGTTACTTCATATCAAGCACCTTCATGGTTCACCCACCATGCACCATTCAACACAATCTTCCTTCCTTTACAATTAATCTGACATCTTGGTGACAATGGCATGAATGAAAAACAACAAATTCTCATTGTCAAAAAGCCTCATGTAAGGTGTTTGCAGCTGACTACACAGCCTGAAGTATGCTTCCTAAATCTATTCATAATGGATAGGGAGAAATAAATGGAATAGGATTTGGTGCTACTGTGTAAAAAAAAAATCCCTTTTCTGGGAGAGAGGTCTTTTTCTTTTACGTCCTACACCGAATATGTGAGGTACCTTGAGGTTCCTGCACTGTATCTTTGTTGTTCCCAAGACTGCTCTCATCTAGACAGAGTTCTCTGATATTGGTTCCAGGACTGCTGGAGCTATTCTGTCAGTTTGGATGCAACAGGCCCTAGTTCTCTGAATACTGTGGGAACCACTGTTGCCTTCACCTCCCACATTGATTCTAGCTCTTCCTGAGGTTCCCATGTTCCTTGTTCTTGATGTTGCTTTTGTGTGGGATTGCTATGGCCCTCTTTGCTGTTTGTCCACCACTACTATGTCCAGTTGGTTAGTCATTATCCATTTTGTCAGTGTGTATCTGGAAGTTCTGTAGGATCTTAGCTCAGCACAAAAGATTTGTATACTATGCCATGCAGATTATGGCATTGTATGCAGGTTTTACCTGCTTGCATCTTTGTGTTATGTGCTGGATTGTGTGAGGGGCACCTTTGAATGAATAAACATATGGCACACCAAATGATGAAATGTTTTGTAGGAAGTCTGCATAACTGCTTTGAAAAGCATTCAACCATTCTTTGTGACCTGAGGTGGTGATAATTCTGGTTTAGTATGTTTCCAGTAGAGAGTAAGATCTGTGCTAACTGGCTGTTGCTTCTCTTCAGGGTGTTTGATTTTGATTGTAAAAGCTGATTTCTTTCTGTAAAGCATCATTGGGTTTGAGAAAGCATTCATTCATCCAACCAACACACCTGTCTTCTCTCTGTGTGAAAGAGCAATGGCTCTACTCGGAGTGTGTCCCGGATGACCGAATTCCAAGGGAAAGACCGAGAAGAGGACACGTATTTCACCTATTGTATCCTTCTTTCTGTCACTTCCCAAATCTTGTGGCCATAGGTCAGGGTCGGATATTTAGATTAACCGGTAAATTCACAGCTTTGCCTATTAGCTCAACTCTCTCTTTACTACAGTGTTCTGGTACAACACTTCAGATGCCACAGTGGTCCACCTGTCAACCTAACGTTCTATCCTTCACTCACTTGTGAATAAAATCCTGAGATACTTGACCTCCTTCATTTCAGGCAAGAAGTCATTCCTCACCCGATGAGGCAGTTCAATCCTTTTCCAACTTAGTACCATGATCTCATAGGTGCTGATTGTCATCCAGACTGGGGGTTTCGCACTCAGCTGTGCTACAGTTCTGCATCGCGATTTATCGTGTCACGATGCACTGTTAAATCCCTAGAAGCCAGTTACGGTTTCGTATTCAGCAAAGTACACGGTCAGTGGTTGACGCTGTTCAAGAAACCTGTTAAGCATGTAGTGAGTTGAACTCCACTGTGTGGAAACATTCTGTACAAGTTGGTGAACTGGAACTTGCAGTTCTCATTAAAGATCATGTATGCGATCTATACCTGAAGTTGAGTGCTTGAAGTGTCCCACTAGCCTTGATAACACTGTGATGTATGTGATGTAGTTCTGTGCAGTCCAGGTGTCAGTATAAAATTAAATGGTCATGGCTTTATGTAATTCAGAAGCAACTGATGCCTCCACTATCGTATATCTCTGACATCACTTTGTCAGCAAAATATCTGCAAGATGGTATGTTCCAAGTTTTGGAATAATTCTGTGAAGGCTGGCTTTTCAATGATATGAAACAGTTCTATGTCCACAGTGATTATCTTTGCAATGGCATTGTGTCCTAGTAGCATCTGGGCTGTTGATCTCTTACTTTTGAACGAGCCACTGCATCATTCAATGTTATTTGCTGGTATTTTTGGCCAGGACATTAGTTATAGCTGTGATGTTGGCTGTTGCAATCGTCTTGGCCTTTTCTTGTACGTCACAGAATTTTTCTGAATGTTAGGTTCTTAGATTGGTTAACATGGCACTGGTGCTGTAATCTTTGGGTCTATGTACCAATGAATAGAGGTTTAAAAATGTGCCTACATTTGATTTGTATGTTCGTGTATCACTACGTTTACACTTGCTACTCCACATCTGCCCAATGTGATTGGGAGATTTGTGTCATTCGACATTTATTAACATATGACCAATACATAATCATGACAGAAACCTTTTTTTAATGTTTTGCAAAACATATCAGTTGCTTTTGTTGTACACCTGCTAACGAACATGCCACACATGCAATGCCATACATTTAAACATCACAGAAGCACCGTCACTGCATTAATGAAATTATGTATACAAATCTAGACATAAAGAAAAACTCAATTGAGTTGATGCAATCTGAAGAGTCATTAGAATGCAAAACAAAAACCCATTGTGGCACATGTCACGAGTACCTTGTTTATTGTTCTTTATTATTCACCATTTTGTTTAACCAAGTTGATGAATAGCCGAGAGTTAGAGAGTTTCTTGTCGTGACCTAAGTTACACTTTAATATATTTAGCCCTGGTTCAATTTATTCTTTTGAGCTTTGTTTCTTCATACTGTATCCGAGTTCTGTTGTATGGTTGTGTTTTAAAGATTAAATTGCAAATTACAATAATTTTGTAATTTAAAGATTTGTTGCTGATTACAATTTAAAGTAGCGATGAGGTCTTAAACATTTTTGGAAGGTCTTTAAAAAGTCTTAAAATTGTATTGAAATTAATTTCAGTATTTCTGCATATTCTCTGTTGTATCTTACTTATATTTGTAAACATCCAACTCTCTACCTTCCGCAATTTTTTTCTCCGCTCCGAACGCCTCCACTGCTCCAGTTGAATTATGGGATAGGACAGTGTGTTGCAATTGCATGCTTCAAAATGGCACTCGATTCAGTAAGCCATCCAGATACTTTTCGTTTACTGTTTAATGCATACTGTGTATTCGGACATACTACCTGTTATCGCGTACTGAATAGGAGGGGAAGTACGGCATTTCGGACGGACCTATGTCTGGAACATGGCCGCCATCTTGAAAGCCACCATATTGGATCTAGGGCAAGTTTGTCCAATGGGAAGATTGTCATGTAGCATATCAAAGAAGACCAGAATTGTCTCATCAATTTCCACAAACACATTTGCACAATATGTATTGTGGTTCAAAAGTTATCAACACAAAGTTGCAACAACTGGGAAAGTTTGACATGTTCAATCTGCTATCCATTGTGCTCAACACAGAGCTCTGTGAACCCTGATCTTCCCACTGGCAAAACTTGCCCTTCATCCAAGATGTCAGCCATGTTCCAGACATAGCCTAAAAGATGGGACCCCCTTACCCATTTCTTGCTGAGGTGTTCATATATGTAATTTTCTCATTCGTATGTGAAATAAAATGGTGTCCTGTGACTTGACTCACCATGTGTTTGTGTGTATGTATATATAGATAGCTAGAGATAAAATTGTATGTGTGTTTGTGTATGTATGTGTGTGTGTGTGTGTGTGTGTGTGTGTATATATATATATATATATATATATATATATATATATATATATATATATATATATATATACACACACACACACACACAAGCTGTTTTGCCAAAAGTATTCACTCACCTTCCTTGGCTCACATATGAGCTTAAGTGACATCCCATTCCTAATCAATAGGGTTCAATATGACCTTTGGGATGAATTAGAGGGGGGCCTGAGAGCCAGGCCTTCTCGTCCAACATCAGTATGTGACCTCACAAATGCGCTTCCGGAAGAATGGTCAAAAATCCCTATAAACACACTCCTAAACCTTGTGGACAGCCTTCCCAGAAGAGTTGAAGCTGTTCTAACTGCAAAGGGTGGACCAATGTCATATTGAACCCTATAGATTAGAAATGGGATGTCATTTAAGATCATATGTGAGTCAAGGAAGGTGAGCGAATACTTTTGGCAATATTGTGTGTGTGTGTGCGTCTGCAGTCCTGCTTAAAAGTTTGTAAGCCACCCAAACATAGTCATTGTTTAAATTAAATAAATAAATAAACCCTTAATTCCTTCTGGAATAACTGCCATGCAGACCAGGTTGATGCTGTGTGTGGCATGTGGTCTGAGCACTGAGGGGCTGACCTCCCACTTCAGTTGATGCAGCAATGCTGGCAGCACATGTGCATCTATTTTTTGAAGCCAAACTCGGAATATGACCTTGATCACACAGACCCAACTTCTTTGGTCAACCCTGGAGCGGCCTGGTCCTGGAAGATTGCTGTATGACCTTGGCCACCGTGCTGTAGCTGAGAGTGTTGGCAATCTTCTTATGGCCTAAGCCATCTTTGTGGAGAGCAACAATTCTCACATCCTCAGAGCGTTCTTTGTACTGAGGTGCCATGTTGCAAATCCAGTGGCCAATATGAGAGAATTGTACTCAAAGCACCAAATTTAACAGCCCTGCTCCCCATTCACACTTAAAACCTTCTAACTCGAGTCACATGATATCAGGGAAGGGCATCGATAATTGGGCACATTTTGGACATGTTCACTATGCTATTTGGACATTAATGGCTTTGTTATTTTCAGAAAATACAGTAAAACTATGTGGCTTTGCTGTGCATTCACTACTAATTTATATCCAAGTTTTAATTTCTATAGTGTTGTCCCATGAAAATATACAATATTTGCAGAAATGTAAAGGATGTCTTCACTTTTGTGAGATCCTTTAAATATGTACATACACTCCCACACACACAACTGTTTATGTACAATGTATATTAATGTATATTTAGGGTTAAACCAGCCTTGGTTTTATTTTTCTGTTAGTTGGCTTAAATGTTTGTGTTGCAATGTATTGTGGACAAATCACTGATGTAAATGGCTTTAGTGTGATCTTAATGCCAACATAAAATGTAATACTGACTAAACTATTCCAAAATTACCTAACAAACACATCCCTACAAAATAAAAAAGAACTTTCCTGACTTCACTTAAACCTATCCACAAGAAAAGGACTGAGACAAAATTTAATACTATCTCCTCTGTTATACTAGTTCAACAAACCACCATTCATAAACAACCAAATAAGCTGCATGTAAATGAATAATTATGAAAATAATTGAACATGCAGTATATTTCAAACATTTTTGGTTCCTAAATCCCACCAGATGTTTTGTTGGCCTGTAGTTGTACTTTATAGCGGTCATATACTGTTGTGAATTTTCTTCAATACGGAGGAAAGAGTCAGGAGATTCTGGAGGTTGAGGCAGAGTGCTGTTTATTGAGCTCGGTGTCTTCAACATGGGTCCAGATCCCAATGTGCAGAATGTGAGGTGGCTCTTTATACCTAGTTACAATAACAATTACAGAGGTCATCTTGGGGGCACAGCGCACCAAGCGATGTTAACAATCTTGGGGTCACACAGAGCATGCGAGTCACTCAGATGAGGATATCAGAAAACACAAAACATCTGTTGTCATAAATTCATCGTGTTCATCAATAGCATATCTTGCTGTGAGTCCCTTAAAAGTTAAAATACATTTGGGAAGTAAGGAAAATACAAGAGAAAAGAATTAAAAAAATAACTCCCACATTACCTTCTAAACAATTAGTTTGACTGTGTTTATTAAATGTTTTAAATTATAAAAAGTTAATGTCTGAAGTAATGATAATTGCAGTGGAGGATTTTAGCAATTTTAGTGAATGAGTGAGACCACAATGACACAGATCACCAATTTTGTGTATGTGTTTGAATGTAGCAGGCAGAACAGCTTGGCAGAGAGGACCAGAAAAGACTCCATAGAAACAGAAAGCTGGTGCTCATGGTAGATTTGGATCAGACTCTGATCCACACTACAGAGCAGTGCTGCCAGCGCATGTCCAACAAGGTAAGCATAATGAGCAAACTGGAAAATTATCAATGACATAACACGGGTTTTCAATTTGTGTGGAGAGTTACATTTTTTAATGTAATTTTTTAGATAGTTGGTACTGTAATTCAGCTCAGATGAGACCATTGTAGTGCTGCAACAAGAAATTAACAAATAACAATAATGTTGATAATAAATAGTTAAACCAGTTAATGGCTTGATATTTGCCCATGAGCCACAAAGGTGTCACATTTGTTAAGCTTCTGGATTTTACAGAATACACATGCCATCAGGTATAGCATTAGGAGACTCTGGTGAACTGCTTAAATGTAGTCAAAAGTTAAAAATAGTGTTCTTGATTAATATGTTTTTGCATATATGAATTATAATATGTTTTGTTATATAAATTCTTGTGTTCTTCATTGGTTGATTGAAACTGTGTATAAAGTACTTTGCTGTAAGATTGAAGTTTTTCTTTCCCCAATTGACAAGTGATCCGATTAACTGTTTATGGAATTGTTTATTGCAGCCCTAATATATTTCCATATCTGTTCTACTTTATTCAGTGTTCCAGCTAGAAATACCGAAGGATAACAGAAGACTAGTTTTTAAGTGGTAGTCATGTCAGTGTTCAGTATTACTGCTGAATTTACAATAGGATGTGTATGTATTAGAGTCTCATAATTATATCTCTGTGGCTTACTTGTTCAGTGTATAAACTATCATGTGAATCACTATTCCTAATATTTCTGTAACATCCGTTGTGATATCATGATAGGGAATCTTTCATTTCCAGCTGGGCAGGGGGGAGCCCATGCTGCACACACGTCTTAGACCTCATTGCAAAGAGTTTTTGGAGAAGATTGCCAAGATGTATGAACTACACGTCTTTACCTTTGGAAGTCGTCTTTATGCACACACCATTGCAGGTAAGCATGTAACATCACTGCCAGCTACCCTACTTTAACACTATGCAGAGAATGACTATTTGGATCAACAGTAAATAAATACAATTGGTTTCCAACATTTGTAGCACAAAGCAGGTTATAAGGTTAACACATTGCTTAAAAACAATGTTGAATCTCATAAAACAACAACCTCCAAAAAGGTCTCTGGTGTTATTTCATACTCATCTCTATTCAGCCATAATGTTCACCCATTTACATCTGCTTATATCGGTTGGGTCACCTAAGCAAGGAGGCTCAGGTTTCCCTCTCAACAGCCACCTCTTCTGGGGGGAATCCGAGGTGTTCCCAGGACAGCCGAGCGATATAATGTCTCCATCGGATCCTGGGTCTTCCCCAGGGTCTCCTCCCAGTTGAACATGCCTGGAACGCCTCATGAGGGAGGCACCCAGTGGGCATCTGGACCAGATGCCTGAACCACCTCAACTGGCTTTCAACCTCCCGTTTCAAGCTTCCCTCGTGAACAAGAACCCGATATAACTGAACTCCTCCATTTGAGGCAAAGCCTCACTCCCAACCCGAGAGGGCACTATAACCTTGTCTGACTTAGTACCATGGTCTCAGATTTATAGGTGCTGATTCGCACTTGCTGCAAACTGATCCAGCAAGAAATGTTCAGAAGTCTCAAAATACAAGTCCAGTCACGAGTCTTTAGGCTGCCACCTCTTCTGGGGGGATTCCGAGGTGTTCCCAGGACAGCCGAGCGATATAATGTCTCCATCGGATCCTGGGTCTTCCCCAGGGTCTCCTCCCAGTTGAACATGCCTGGAACGCCTCATGAGGGAGGCACCCAGTGGGCATCTGGACCAGATGCCTGAACCACCTCAACTGGCTCCTCTCTACATGGAGGTGCAGCGGCTCTTCTGCGAGTCTCTCCTGGATGACCGCACTCCTCACCTGTGTCATTGACCAGTAAATCGAGAGCTTTGCCTTTTGGCTCAGCTCTCTCTTCACCACAATGGTCCGATACAGCGTTCACAACACTGCAGATGCCACACTGATCCGCCTGTTAACCTCCCGTTTCATGCTTCCCTCGTGAACAAGAACCCGATATAACTGAACTCCTCCATTTGAGGCAAAGCCTCACTCCCAACCCGAGAGGGCACTATACCCTTGTCTGACTTAGTACCATGGTCTCAGATTTATAGGTGCTGATTCGCACTTGCTGCAAACTGATCCAGCAAGAAATGTTCAGAAGTTTCAAAATACAAGTCCAGTCACGAGTCTTTAGGCTGCACTCCAAGCCAAGTTTCAAGTCAATTCCAGGATAAGCTTAGGAATAGGAGATGGAAAATAGCTATTTTATATATTTCCTCAGTAGCTCCTATTGTTGGCCGTCCCCCATTATCGACCACTCGACAGAGGGGTGCCCCTAGCATTGTGCGTCTCTGGTGCTGTAATTAGTGATGCACTTGATGCGCTTCACATGCTCTGTGGATCCCGAGAGGAGAAATGTCTCTCGATCTTCTGAGTATATGCTGCTTAGACCCTTTTGACGCCTCAGATCAGCTCTCTTTAGCTATATTTCATGTGAATCACCAGACCTGATGCCAGCGTTCCTCGTTTTCAGCAGAGAACGAACCTCTGCATTTAACCATGGTTTCTGGTTCGGGTAGCAAGCCACAGTCCTGGTGGTGGTAACATCCTCCACACACTGTGAGATGTATCCTAGGACAGCAGATGTGTAGTCCTTCGGGTTCAGCTCCCCCTCATTCACAGCAGCATCCTTGAAGACCTGCCAGTCTGTGCTGTCAAAGGAGTCCTGCAGTACAAGGTCATCTTCACTGGGCCACACAGACATTTTCTTCTGTGTGGGTTTGGAGCGTCTCAGAGAATGAATGGATGGTAAGTAGGGGCCAGCATGATGGAAATAATTTCCCCTGAAATAATATGCTGATAAAACCTCGGCAACGTTCATGTGGTTAAAATCACATAAAATGCCTCCGGGTCCTTGTCCTGAAGCGAGCTAATGTTGTCATGTAGCTCCTTCAGAGCATTTTTAGCTTTAGCATCTGGCGCTATGTAAACCGTAATGACGAACAACACTGTGAACTGGCGAGGTAAATAGTGTGGTCGACGCTTCACCATCAGCTTTTCTGTAGCCTCGGAGCAGTGTCTGTTTTCCATACACAGTTTGTGCATCAACCTTTGTTCACAAAAATGCATAAGCCATCATCTCATACTTCCCCCAGTACGCACGGAAGATCAGCCTGTCATTTACCCATGTTTCTGTTAGCAGTTCCTCTCTTCTTTCCCCTCACACACAATTCCTCTTGCCCCTTTCCTCTGCAATCTACCTTTGAGAAATCAATGGTCCTATGGAAGACAACCCTTGAGGTCTACTTCAAGCCAATAGCATAAGTCACCGAGGAGGAAAAGATGCCATCATGGGTGGATAAACCCCTTGCATGGCATGTACCACCAGTTAATAATAGAAGTGGCTGATGTGGAGAAAAATCTACTGTTAGCTGGAAAAGCTTGGACTAAAAGACAGCACAGAGGTACTAATCATAGCAGCACAGGAACAAGCTCTCAATACAAGATCAATAGAGCCTGAGATCTATCACACCAAGCAGGATGCAGATGCAAGCTGTGCAGAGATGCCCCTGAGACGATGCAGTATATAACAGTGGGGTAGAGCAGTAGCAGGTAGAGCATACATTTAATTCCATAACCATGTAGCTAGCATAATATCTGGAAACATCTGTGCTGAGTATGGACTGGAAATTTCATGGTTAATACATACATACATACATATCAGGTGTTCCAATCACTTCCATGGCCACAGGTGTATAAAATTAAGCACCTAGACATTCAGACTGTGTTTACAAACATTTGTGAAAGAATGGTTCGCTCTCAGGAGCTCAGTGAATTCCAGTGTGAAACTGTGATAGGATGCCACCTGTGCAACAAATCCAGTTGTGAAATTTCCTCGCTCGTAAATTTTCCACAGTCAACTGTCAGGGTTTGGGAACGACAGCAACTCAGCCACGAAGTGGTAGGCCACGTAAACTGATGGAGCGTGGTCAGTGGATGCTGAAGCGCATAATGCAAAGAGGTCGCTTTCTGTAGAGTCAATCAATTCCGACATCCAGACTTCATGTGGCCTTCAGGTTAGCTCAAGAATAGTCAATCAATCAAAATTTATTTCTTTAGCGCTATATAGCGTTGTTCTCACAAAGCAGCTTTACAAGTGTCCGAGTCCAAGCCCCCAGTCAGCAAGCCAAGGGCGAGAGTGGCAAGGAAAAACTCCCCAAGAGCATGAGGAAGAAACCTTGAGAGGAACCAAGACTCCGTGGGGGAACCCATCCTCCTCTGGCCGACGCCAGTCACCATAACAATTAGATATACATAATCAATGAAAAGAAAGGAATGATTAATAATTCTCATCTTTGTGTGTATTTATATACATGTGTTCTCTATGTAATTCTTATTCAGTCCTAAACTTCTTGATTGTCGGTAATACAGTCGATTCCGGTTAATCGGACCACCGGTTAATAGGACCAGCCGCTTATTTGGGCCAAATCCTAAATAACCGAAACAAATCATGTTACCTAAGCCTAATATTATTATTTATTTGGACCAAATTTCAGTTTAACCAGACCAAAAATGTTGAGGTCAAATAGGAAAAGGATATAGGAATAGGAGCCACCGTGTAGAGCGGATGTAAAGCGGGTGATATGGGAAGATCGTAAGCCAATAATTTTCGTAAGCCACAGTAGCTCTTGTTTTTACAGTATATTTAGATCGTTTCGAAGAATTTGCAGATTTATTTTTCAATGCATAACGTTCATAAGCAACAGTACATGTAGTTCTGTTTGTACCGTACTTTCGCCATACGTGTGTGCCGCAAAATAAACGTCATTTTAATGTGTTACATATATATAGCGCGTCCCGTCTTGTTCAATAAGGCATATTCGTGTAATCGGACTAGCCAGTTATTAGGACTGAAATTATCGCGTCCCGATGTGGTCCGATTAACCGGAATCGACTGTAGTAGTCCAGGGCCATGGAGATACAGCTATATCAGGGGAGAATTCAGGGTGGTGAGAAGGGCCAGGGCAGTGGGTTATTCCTTCACCCATTGCTGGTTAGGCAGGAGGTGGCTGGAACCTATGAATTGAGAACATTTTGTGACAGGTGCTGCACACTGTTTTGCCCTGTATGCATTTACGAAGCACCTTTGTACTTAGTAATGCTTAAATCTGTATTAGAGATGGTCAGAAAATGTTGTTTTTTTTTTGGAAAGGTTTTCTTGATCCTGAAAAAAACCTTTTTTCTCATCGGATTCTATCGAGAGACGAGTGTATCGACCCGTTCTCAAAGACTGGGAATCTTAGGTGAGTAACTAATTCTGTTTGGACTAATGTGCACTAAATGTGTTTTTTCACTTCAACTCCCAACTAATTCATAGATTTAATGTGATGTCTCATAATTATAGTTATATAATATAACTATACTAGAATAATTATATTATTATTTTTACTGGGTTTGTTCACTCAAAATGTTGGTTAGTTGTTATTCAATTGGATGCCTAAAACACAGTGTATTTTAATTATTGTTTAATTTTGTTTCATCTCATTTTTACAATTTTACATAATCATTCTAATAAGTACAAAGTAAACAATAAATAACTAGATTTGCATTTCCTGAAGGAAATACGAGAGGGCTTGAAAAGGTGTGCCCTGTTCTGACTAAGGTTATGGCTACTACCCCAAAGCGAGGAAGCATAATGTTAATGCCCTGCCTAGGACCAAGATTTGAGCCGCTGGTTGTGAGAGGGTTACAGCGTAGAACAGGGGTCTGCAACCTTTGAGACATGGAGTGCCAACTTCAACATTTCTAGTCAATGGGTGTGCCACTATCAACAATAATGGTAAAAAGGAAACACACACACACACACACAAACTATGGGAATATGTTCTACAAATTTGGAATTTTATTTTACATAGAAAATGTGCTTTACAAATAACTATTATTATTATTATTATTATTAATATTATTGTTGTTAGTTAATCAGAATAACTGAGTCCACCTCTGAATTAATGTGGCTTTATTGATAAGAGTAACTTGCACTGAACCCCGTGCAGATAACCTCTTGCCCCGGAACTGGACCTTAGACATGCCCTAAAATTGTCATATAAACCTGATATTTAACATTACACCTAATCTCTCCTTCCTAAAATCAACCGAGTAGACTGCCAGTTGATTCGACAGACCTTCTGCCTCCTTTGCTGGAATGTCTGTTCCTGCCTAAACATGAACTGAACCTACGCCTATTATGAATTAAACTCTCCTATATAACTACTATGTAACTACATGAAATAACACGAACTGTTAATACTTGAACAGTGGTGCGTTTCCCGATAACAAACGATCTTAGAGATTTACGAACAACTTTAAGAACGACGTAACTTTAACCCTTTTGTGCGGCGGCCATTTTGAGCAGATTTCTAAGCAATTTGTACTTAACACTAGTTATCTCAAGGTACATATAGCAAAATGATAATTCAGGATTCAGACTGAAGTAAAAAAAAAAAAAAAAAAAAAAGGTTTTGATTTTGGGGATTTAAAGTGTGTAAATGTGCACCGGTGATGTAAAATCTGTCATGCTCTGCTTTTTCTGATTCAACAGGGTGTTGTCTGACAAAATAAACAATATTGAGCATATACATGGAAGTACTGAAGAGCTACACAGTATTTTCCACAAGCTGTCCAAGGCCTTGCCAAAGTGCCACGCCTTTACCCAAACGTGCCACGCCCTTATCCGAGACGTTGGCCACTATTCATCAAGAGCATGCAAAATTTTTTTTACTAAAACAACAGTTCTAATACTTCTAATATTCTAATACTGCTTATATTCTAATATTTAATATGCATTCTTATTCACAACTGTTTATTCATACTCACAAACGCAACTGCGTCCTTCGTAGCTCTGCTTAGCCGTTCTTAGCTAACTTCCGGTTTAGCATTCTACCCAAACAATTCGGCATAACTCCAGCTAAACTAAACATTTTCTTTTTCTATGATGTCCAAACGTATATGCAATCAAATTATTCACTAACAAAATAATGTACGACTGCTTCAGTTTTGCCAAACAGAGTCGATCGCGTGTGCTCTGGAGAGTTTATCTTAGTTTAACTTAGCCTAGCTTAGGTCTGCATGTTTACTACCGAAATGGCTTGATGTGTTGCGCATGAAATTCCCAAAGACAAGCAATCACGAATCACGGTAAGTGAGGTGTTAATCTTTTCAGCTTCGAATGAGCTATTGGCTAGAACAGCTATCAATCACTTTGAAGGCGTCAGCTTGTCGCTTTTGCATTTACTTGATAGCCCCCCCCTTCCCCCTTTACACCTCGCCACTCATTCAAAACCACCACCACCCTCCAGACCAATAAAAAATACGGAATTCAAAAGTAAACAGATGTAGCTTTGCAATTGGAGAGCAGACTACTTCAAACGATGCTCCGATGTCACTGATAGGTCGAGAATTTTTTGTTGTTCTCAGCAAAGGAATGGATTATGCGTTTGTATAAGATGTCGTGAGCAAGCAAATAAAGGTATTTACCAACATTCCATACGCTTTTTGAAAGTGTGATCCTGATGCTTTGATAGTAAATGAATTTTAGGTGACAAAACATGGTCATCTTACTTCATAGACTTTTTAAAAGGACAATTTAAAGGGCGAGTCAAGTTGCACGTCGAGCTTCGATAAAATAAAATAAAACATTTCTTTTACCTTACATTTCTCCCATTACACTCCAATTATTATTATTATCATTATAGGCCTAGGCATGCATAACAAACGGAATGGCCACAGCATTTTATATAAGCAAACGGCAACGCATTTAACTAAACAGTGTGAGCTGAGATTAAAATGAATCAGGCTATATGCCTCAATTAATATATCTTGCCTACCAGTCAGTGTGATCCCTGTCCTTGCTTTTCTTGGCTGAGCTTTCTTATCTGGGGTTTGTAGTTTGTCACTTTTAATTGTAAACATGACTCGGAATTGTCCGTCGTCAAACGGCTGCGGATAGGGCTGAGCACACTTTTCATGTGCGAAAATACCTGCTCACACAGGTATGTTGAACCGAACACTGACAAGAGGGCCAATGCAATGCTCTTGAGATAGCCAAACTTTTCTGGTGCAGACGTCCAGCATGCAAGGATGCAGGCTCCGTGCTGTTGCACAGGGGTGGATTTCAACTTCTTTCGGAGCTCTGCAAACTTAGTCACCCACAGTGATGAGCTCTTCAGCTCTATCAACTGCATCTCCACGTCCTGTACATCCATCCAGTCGATCAGAGCTGCGTCCAGGTCATGTCCATCAAAGCTGTCAGGCTTGATCAAGAAGGAGAACATCGGACCGTACCGTTTAAAATCCACAAAACGGGTCGTGAACTCCGCCTCCACCTCACGCATGTATTTGGGTATTTCAGCGGTGCTGATGTTGCGTTGTGAAGACCACTCTCTCAAGTGTCGGAAGTAGCGGAAAGTGGAGGACGCAATGTCACCTGAGAATACTGCAAGCTTGGCGACAAAAGCAGTCCACGTTTCAAACATGTCCAAAACAGTTTGCCCTGCGACTTGCAGCCTGAGATTGAGCTCGTTGAGGTGCCCGGTGATGTCCGCAAGAAACAAAAGTTTCACAATCCACTTCTCGTCCTCCAGTTGCGGATAGTGTTGTCCTTTCTCAGCCAGAAACACCTTGATGGCATCGATGCAGCTGACAGCGCTCCAGAACTTTCCTGCAGCTCAGCCATCTCACTGCCGAATGGAGAGGGAGATCTGCGTATGCACTGTCCAGTTCCTCGAGCAGGGATCGAAACTGTATGTGTGTTAGTGCAGATCGTTTGACGAGGAAGTTGATCACCTTTGCCACCGTGGCCATGACATCATTGAAATCCGAATTGGACATTTTTGCACACAGGTTTTCCTGGTGAATTATGCAGTGGAGCTTCATGACAGGATGACCAACTTTTTCTTCAATTAGTTTGACGGCTCCCTTCTGCTTACCAACCATTGAAGAAGCGCCGTCTGTAGTTACAGCAAACACCTTCCTCATATCAACTCCCCTCTCCTCAAAATGTCGCATAATCACCCGCCTCTGGTTGTGTCCAGCATGGGCTGTAAACAGCAGAGTTCCTCTCTCACCGTTGTAGTATCACAGCATCTTGCCATGACAGCCAATCGTGGGCTGTCATTCACGTCAACACTCTCATCTACGGCTAGGCTAAAAACACTAGCTTCTGTCAGTCCCTTCGTTTGTTGGGCTCTAACATCACCTGCCATATCATCTATGCGTCGCTGAATAGTACGAGCTGACGTGGCCATGTCCTTTATCCGTGTTTTGATAGTGCCTTTGTTGGGCAAGTCGTCAAAAAGAGTCTCTGCACAGCTGAGAAAGGCCTCCTTTACATACTCCCCATCAGTAAACGGCTTCCCATGCTTAGCAATACAACTAGCCAGATTATAATTGGCTTCTGTGACATGGCATTGGTTGTTCACAAATACTTTGAGAGCTGGACTGTTTGCCATATCTAGCCACGGCACGTTTAACGGCTTCGGCTCTTTTGGCGGGGTCTTTATACATCTTGTCGTGTTTTGTCTCAAAATGCCTCTTAATGCTGGAAGTTCGGCACACAACGTTGTCATAGCACAGTGTACACACAGCATGATCTTTGACATACACAAAACCATAGTCTTCCGTCCAGGAGGGCTGAAATGCCCTAGCTTTGTTTTTTTTAACCGGAGACTGTCATCTCTTGTAACGCAGGTAGGCTAACTGATTTTGATTAGGCTAAATTTAAACATGGGTCTGTGGCGGGAGCTGAGTGCAGAGCATTGAGGAGCGATTTCAATTGGAGGATCGTTCTCTCTGTCTGAGATTTTTTATTATTTATTTATTTTTTTGCTGATGCTGGTCCAGCGTGGTGCGTGCCAGTGATTATGCCTCGGCATGCCAGCAATGGCACGCGTGCCATAGATTGCCAACCCCTGGTGTAGAGTCTGTGTGTGTAGTGTGTATAGTGTATATGTTGTGTGTATGAAGGTGTGCAGTGTCTCTCACTCTTTAGGTATGTGTATGTCTGTGCGTGTCTGTGTTGTGGGTATGAGAGAGATGTATATGTGTGCGTGCACATGTGTCTGAGAAGGAGGGAGAGACATTCAAAAATACCCCTAAGTGAGGAAGCATAATGTCAATGCCCTGCCTGGGACAAAGATTTGAGTTGGTGGTTGTGAGAGGGTTACAGTGTAATGTGTGTAGAGTCTAGTATGTATTGAGTGTCTAGTATATATTGTTTCTAGTATGAGTATGGGTATGAGAGAGATGTGTGTGAATGTGTATCTGTGTGTGTAGAGTGGGTATGAGATATGTGTGTGTGGAGTGAGAGACACACATATCTCATACCCACACAATATTTAGTATGAGAGAGATGTATGTATTTGCGTGTACTGTATATGTGTGTGTGTGTGTGTGTATGTATGTATGTATGTACAGTATGTGTGTGGAATGGGTATGAGAGAGATGTGTGTGTGTGTGGAGTGTGTATGAAAAAGATGGTGCAATGTGTTTAGAGTCTAGTATGTATTAAATGGTGTATGATGTGTGGGAATGTATGTGGTGTGTAAGACGTAGTATGTATGGTGCATATGTTGTGTGCATGAAGGTATGCAGTGTGCATGACTCCTTAGGTGTGTGTAGTGAGTATGAGAGAGATGTATGTATGTACAGTTAGGTCCATATATATTGTCTTTTTACCTGTTTACTGAAACATATTCAAGTTATAGTATATTATATTATTATATAAGTTATAGTATATTCAAGTATAATATATGGTGGTGTGGTGGTTAGCACTGTCGCCTCACAGCAAGGCGGTCTGGGTTCGATTCTCGGTCTGGGCTGCTCTGTGTGGAGTTTGCATGTTCTCCCTGTGCCTGCGTGGGTTTTCTCTGGGTACGTCGGTTTCCTCCTACAGTCCAAAGACATGCATGTTAGGTTGATTGGTCACTGTAGATTGCCCGTAAAAGTGTGTGTGTGTGTGTGTGTGTGTTTGCTGGTGGTCGAAGGGGCCGTAGGCGCGGATTGGCAGCCACGCTTCTGTCAGACTGCCCCAGGGCAGCTGTGGCTACATTAGTGGCTTGCCACCACCAGGTGTGATTGAGGTGTGAATGAATAATGCACAAAATTGTTAAGCGCTTTGAGCTCCGTGAAAAAGCGCTATATAAGTGTAAGGCATTATTATTATTATTATTATTATTATAGTTATATGTCAAGTTAAATTTATTTATATAGCGCTTTTTACAACACATGTTGTCACAAAGCAGCTTAACAATAGTATGGGTCCAGATCCCTAATGAGCAAGCCAGAGGCGACAGTGGCAAGAAAAACTCCCTAAGATGGCAGGAATTTAGGAAGAAACCTTGGGAGGACCAAGACTCAAAAGGGAACCTATCCTCCATTGGACGGTCTGCTAGCAGAAGTCCGCATTTATGTTTAAATATAGTTCTGTAGTTATAGTTCTAATTCCAGGCTGAGTAGTCACAGTCCCTTCAATGCAGATGGTGAGCCTCAGGTAGGAGTTGGCATCAGCGCGTCCTCTTGCGGCAATGGCACATCCAACCACGGCATCGGCACATCCACTGGCAAGCCAGACCATCTCCTAGGTGCTTGTATGGCGTTTTCTTATTGTAGAAGCATGCAATCAAGATATAAAATACAGGTTGAGTATGTGAACATCAATTTAGACAACCATCGATTTAACAGACATACTTAGCTCACGTGCCAGTGATTAGCATGTGGCTCCGGCAGGCTTATCTATAGCAGCATAACTAAAGGGAGGGGCCTGGGGGTGACCACAGTCAAGAGGGCTTACTGAGACATTGCTTTCCACCTAAGTCATTGTCACAGCAAGAGTGATCACATGACATGGCTGGATGACAGCATCATCATATCAGATTATAATATAATATATAATGTACATGGACATTCAGCTTTCATTTGAGGTTATCCACATTCAAATTGGATGAAGGGTTTAGGAGTTTCAGCTCCTTAACATGTGCCACCCTGTTTTTAAGGGGACCAAAAATAATTGGACAATTGACTCAAAGGGTATTTCATGGACAGGTGTGGGCAATTCCTTCGTTATGTAATTCTCAATTAAACGGATAAAAGGCCTGAAGTTGATTTGAGGTGTGGTGCTTGCAATTGGAAGGTTTTGCTGTGAAGAAAACATGCGGTCAAAGGAACTCTCCATGCAGGTGAAACAAGCCATTCTTAAGCTGCAAAAACAGAAAAAAAACATCCAAGAAATTGCTATAATATTAGGAATGGCAAAAACTACTGTTTGGTACATGTTGTGAAAGAAAGAAAGCACTGGTGAACTCATCAATGCAAAAAGACTTGGGTGCCCACGGAAGTCAACAGTGGTGGATGATCGCAGAATAATCTCCATGGTGAAGAGAAACCCCTTCACAATAGCCAACCAAGTGAACAACACTCTCCAGGAGGTAGGCATATCAATATCCAAATCTACCATAAGGAGAAGTCTGCATGAAAATAAATACAGAGGGTTCACTGCACAGTGAAAGCCACTCATAAGCCTCAAAAATAAAAAGGCTAGACTGGACTTTCTTTGAACAGATGAAACCAAGATCAACCTCTACCAGAATGATGGAAAGAGAAAAATATGGCAAAGGTGTGGTACAGCTCATGATTTAAAGCATACCACATCATCTGTAAAACACGGCGGAGGCAATGTGATGGCTTGGGCATGCATGGCTGCCAGTGGCACTGGGTCACTAGTGTTTATTCATGATGTGACACAGGACAGAAGCAGCCGAATGAATTCTAAGGTATTCAGAGCCATACTGTGTGCTCAGATCCAGCCAAATGCAGCCAAACTGATTGGTAGTTGATTCATACTACAGATGGACCATGACCCAAAACATAAAGCCAAAGCAACCCAGGAGTTTATCAAAGCAAAGAAGTGGAATATTCTTGAATGGCCAAGTCAGTCACCTGATCTCAACCCAATTGAGCATGCATTTCACTTTCAAAGACTAAACTTCAGCTACTGAAACAAACAAACAAGACAAACAAACAGCAACTGAAAACCACCGCAATGAAGGCCTGGCAGAGCATTAAACAGGAGGAAACACAGCGTCTGGTGATGTCCATGTGTTCAAGACTTCAAGTAGTCATTGAGGTTTTCAATGACTTGGTTTTCAACCAAGTACTAGAAATGAACATTTTATTTACAATTATTTAATCCATCCAATTACTTTTGAGCCTCTGAAATGAAGGGATTGTGTTTAAAAGATCATTTAATTGCTCACATTATTATGCAGTCATTTTGTTCAATCCACTGAATTAAAGCTCAAAGTCTGAACTTCAACTGCATCTGAATTGTTTTGTTCAAAATTAGAAAAATGTTGTCTCTGTCCAAATATATATGGACCTAACTGTATGTGTGTGTGTGTGTGTGTGTGGAGTGGGTGTATGAGAGAGGTGTGTGTGTGTGTGGAGTGGGTATGAGAGAGATGTATGTGTGTGTGGAGTGGGTATGAGAGAGATGATGTGTGTGTGTGTGGAGTGGGTATGAGAGAGATGTGTGTGAGAGAGAGATGCATGTTAACCAAAGAGATTATATGAGAGAGGACCCGTAGCTGATGATTTTGGTGTAATTGTATGTGGTTTGACCCTATACTGTTATGACAAGTTAAAGACAGAGGCAAATTGTGAAAAAGTCAATTCTGATTTTGAGAAATTTACATGGGAGCCAGTGGGCCTGTTTTTGGTGCCTAGGGCCAAACAAATGCTCATAACTCAAAACCTAATTGATCAAATGATTAAATATTTAGGCGTACCAGAAAGGACAGGTTTCACTGCCATTTAAACTTTAAATGGGCCTTCTAGGTGAAGGTTTAAAGATTTTACAACAGTTTATCCAGGAGATTTTTGATCATTTTTTCATGACAGCACTAACTGGCAGTTATAATTTGAAATTCCGAACATTCCACCATTCATTCCTATGGGGCTCCAAAAATTTTTAAACTTACATTTATTAAAAACTACAAATCCTATCGACTCAAAAAATACTTATATATAGTCACAGCATAGAGATCTCCGAAACGCAGTTTGAACGGAGTCCTCTCCCCATGGTAGTGAGATGGGCCGAGGGGACAGTCGGATGAATGGAGAAAGATGATCTGAGGGTGCGAGAGGGGATAGCAACTTGAAGGAGAAAGATTGTGGATGACCTTGAATGTGAGCAGAACGATTTTGTATCCACATCTAAAATGCATATGGTCAGCTGTATTTTTATAGGTTTTCCTCCTTGAGGCAGTGTAATTGGAGGGATTCTCAACAAGGTATATGCAAATGTTATCAAAGTGCTGCTTTGTCAGTGACTTGGCTAGCTGATTTTAGTGACTGAAATACATTAGTAGGTGCTGAATAGGGATTGTGTCTGAAGCTTGCAGTTTGTTCTCATGTATTTACATCACCTATCAACAGATGAACAACAAAGGTGTAGTTCTTGGATAGATAGGAAATAAAAAGGAGTGTCCACTGTTGGCTGTCTTGGTGTTTTTTGCCCTCCAGGACTCATTGGTAGTCGTGTAACTACAAACTATGAATTGAGATGTAATATTTTGCCCTATATGCACTTACAAAGGACCTTTGTAGTTACTAATGCTTCAATCTGTATTAGAGATGGTCAGAACCTTCTACCTTCTGCTGTTTTACCACTAAATGAAAAGATTGTTTTATCAAATAAACACTTTTCTAAAAATCAGATGAGCACATTTTTGAAAGTCTGCTCACCCACTCAGCAGGATTAAACTGCCTATTTGGCAACAGAGTAGATGGAGCTTTAACGTAACTTGAAGGATTCTGTTGAGATTGATTATTTGAGAGATACACAAAATTGATAGTTTGACAGTTTAGTCGCTTTAATTTGTCGCTTGTTTGACAGTTTTGTATTTACTCCCATCACAAGTGTTTTGCAGTGGCAACCAAATAGCAAGTATAATGCACAAAGACATAATGAGGCTTTCCTTTTTGTTTAAGATGTCTACAAAACTTAAGGGGCCAAATTTATGTTCAGATTAAGTAGATGTTTGTCATGTCTGGCCCCCGCCCCAGCTGTCAGTCTAGTCATGTTCAGCCTATCCACTCTTCTGTCTGTTTGTTTTTGTATTCCATGTGCTCGTGTCTTGAATTTCCCATGTGTTCTGTAGCCACGCCCTTGTCATTTGTAACTCTGCCGCCTTGTCGTTGTCTCCAGCTGTGTTTTGTTCGGTTCCTTGTTTAGTCTTGTATTTAAGCACAGTGTTTTGTCATCTTAGTTGTTTCTGTTGCTTTCTTGTTTTCATTGTTTATGGTCTATTAAGCAGTCTTCCCTGATTTTAGTTAGTTTCTTATCCTGTTGTGATTCCTGGTTTTTCTTTCATTGATGATGTCTGTCAGTCTCAGTTGTTTGATTGCTCACCCACTCTGGCCCCGGATTTATGAACTCTTATTATGGAAATCTTATTAAATCTCGCTCCTCTTGGCACTTGCGTCCGCCTCTTATTCGCCCAACACATAGGGCATTACAATGTTATTACTTCTAAGGAAAATACTCCTTGTGCATCCCGAAAGTAAATTATAAAAGTATAGTATACTTTTTATATGTTACTGCAAAAGTAAAGTATAAAAATACTGATAATGTGTTCTGTATTGTGCTTCCTGTAGAAATTTGTTCCCGTGTGGTGACTCCATGGTATGCATCATTGATGATAGAGAGGATGTGTGGAAGTTTGCACCCAACCTCATCACAGTGAAAAAGTATGTCTTCTTCAAGGAAACAGGTGATATAAATGCTCCACCAGGGTCACGGGATCCCCAGCTGGCAAGGAAATATACAGGTAACAAATGCCTCAATTTTATTGAATGAAAATGTCATTACATTTGTAATATTTTCTGATTGTCTATACATTTATTTTCATGTGTTTTAGCTAGCTGCAAATACAGTATGTTTGCCAATGTCTTTCATAGAATCTGAATCTAATACTAAAAAAAAAAAAATTAGGATTAAAGGAGTTGGTTTACATGGTCTGTGCTTGTAAATTGTCTATCGTGTCTGCGTCTTCAGATGTCATACCACAGAATGGCTGTTTTTCTGCACTCTGCAGAGCATGTGCGGTTGTCAGTAGACCCTTCTCGCGACAGCGAATAGAGTAACTGGAGAGAGTCTGCTAGTTAAGTGATTGTGGGTGGCATCATTCTCTTGGAGGAGAAAAATATGCATCCTCTTTGGATGGACCAGCTAATTAAACAGTCCATGATTTAGTACATTATGTTTAGTCCAAGTAACTGCTTTGGTATGGATGTGGGAGTCTGAGCTGTTCTGGTGGTTCTAGGGCAGAGGTGTCCAAACATTTTGTAGGGCCAGATTTGGTAAAGTGAAACTGGATGGGTGCCAACCATTATTTCATAATTAGCTAATTTGCAAAAAATCGATAAAGGTGGGGGTGACTGATTAGCAGGGAGGCTTGACCAGGGTGGGTGTGGGGGAGGGGGAGAATTTTTTTATTGCTAAGTTATCTACCTCCATACTGATTTTTAGCTGTCTACATGTAGCTGTTCACCAGAAACACAAAATTGTTTACATTGTGAGACCCTGGTGAATCAGAAAATGTAGAGCATGACTGAAAATGTATATCCAACATCCACAAACTCATTATAAACCCCCAAAATATAGTCTTTCTTAGATGAGCTCAAATGGAATCTAAAAGAAGCAAAATAAAGCTGTTTTGTACATGAATATTCTAGCCCAAGTGTCTACTTCAGTTTGAATCCTGAATAATCAATTAAATTCAATTCAATTTTATTTATATAGCGCTTTTTACAACACATGTTGTCACAAAGCAGCTTTACAAATTGCGTGGGTCCAGATCCCTAATGAGCAAGCCAAAGGCGACAGTGGCAAGGAAAAACTCCCTAAGATGGCAGGAATTTAGGAAGAAACCTTGGGAGGACCAAGACTCAAAAGGGACCCCATCCTCCATTGGGCGGCCCACTAGCAATGTCCACATTCACAGTTCATGTATAGTCCAGATATAATCCTGTAGTTATGATTCTACTTCCAGGCCGAGTAGTCACAGTCCCTTCAGAGTAGATGAGCCTCAGGTGGGAGTTGGCATCAGCGCGTCCTCTTGCGATAATGGCACATCCAACCACGGCATCGGCACATCCACTGGCAAGCCAGACCATCTCCTAGATGCTTATATGGGGTGGGTAACGGAAAGGCTCGTCTCTCCTTGTCCCGGTATTTCTCGGGCAGCCATTGGGAAGAAGAGGGACAATTAGTTCTATATGGAATATGTTAGACAAAGTAAATGTAAGCATTTCTGGAGTGTGGCAGCGACTCCGGCAATTAAATTATTACAGCCTAGCTAAAGGGCAGAACCAGAAGGTAACACAGACTTGGGAGCATCCTGAGACACTGGCATCCATCCACTACACCGTCGACAAACTTGAGTGACCGCGTGCAGTGATAGGATGACAGCACCAGCGCCCCAGTTTGCCATAAAAACCCTTTGCCCATGAACCCCTGGATCTGTTACCTTATCTAAAGGGGCACATTAATTACCAAATGCTAGATCAAACAAGTAAGTTTTCAACCTAGACTTAAAGATTGAGACTGTGCCAGAGTCCCAGACACATTCTGGAAGACTATTCCATAGTTGGGGGGCCTTATAAGAAAAGGCTCTTCCCCCTGCTGTTACCTTATTAATTGATGGAACTAATAAGAGGCCAGCACCTTGTGATCTTAGTGGACGCGGGGTTCATAATAAGAGATAAGCTCTTGGAGGTAGTCAGGAGCAAGTCCATGCAGTGCTTTATAAGTCAATAGAATAATTTTAAAATCAATACGGAATTTTACTGGGAGCCAGTGCAGGGCAGATAAGACTGGGCTGATATGTTCAAATTTCCTAGTTCTAGTTAAAACTCTGGCTGCGGCATTTTGAACTACTTGAAGTTTATTTATATTCCTATTTGAGCATCCTGACAGTAACGAGTTACAATAATCTAATCTGGAGCTAACAGGCGTGTACTAATTTTTTTCTGCATCATGCTGGGATAATGCATTTCTTAACTTGGCAATGTTACGGAGATGTAGAAAAGCTATCCTGGTAGTATTATCTATGTATTTATCAAATGATAGGTCAGAGTCGAATAAGACGCCGAGATTTTTGGCTACTGAGCCAGGAGTAATGGGGTAATCTGCAAGATTTAACATTAGATCTGGTTTTTTCTGTCTTGTGGCCTTTGGGCCCAGAAGGAGAACCTCCGTTTTGTCACCATTAAGGTGGAGGAAGTTTAGCGACATCCAACATTTAATATCACTTACGCAGGCCTCAATTTTTCCTAATCTGGATTTGTCATCAGGTTTGGCTGATATATAAAGTTGGGTGTCATCTGCATAGCAGTGAAAGTTGACACCATGTTTATTTATAACTATTCCTAATGGTAACATATATAATGTAAATAATAGTGGTCCTAGGATGGAGCCTTGCGGGACTCCATATTTCACTTCTGAGTGTTTGGAGGGAATATTATCGAGCTCTACAAACTGATAGCAATTGGTTAAGTAAGAATTAAACCATGAAATCATTGAACATCATTTGTACAACTTGAGATATCTACTGTTAGTGTTGGAGTACAAAACCTTAAAAACGATCCTTACAATTTTTAGGAGTTTCATCTACTAATCCTTTAAAGTAGATGAATTTTGTTGTTAATCAGTCTCATATTCAAATTATACCAGAACCACAACATTTAGTTCTCAACTAAAAGTAATTAAAGGGTTTGGTCTCTGAAGGATTTAACTATGAATTCTTTGGAGGTTTTGGCAGCAACCACTTTTGAATGATATCAACACAGACAATTTGGAGAAAATGGTACATTTATATAAAACCAACTATTCTAAAACACAAACAGCATTAATATATGCATCAATATATTCATTCATATACATTTATATATCTTCAATATATAATTCATCAATCAATATATTCAGCATCAGTATATTTACAGTGAAGACTCCGCATCTAGTGTGTGTGTGTGTGTGTGTGAATGTGTAGAAAGGGGAGGGAAATAAAGGTGAGTGTATGTGCTCGCGCAAGTGTGCTTGAGGAGGTGGGGTTTGTAATCTCGGTTCTCCTATGGGGAACAAGGTAACTAAAATGGCGCCAACTCCAAACAGTAGAGCAGCTCAGCTGGTTTATTCTAACGTGGTCAGAACAAAGGGCAATGGCGCTGGCTTAATAACTAAAAATGAATGTGTGCCTGGGGAAGACTACATCAGTTATAAATTCTTATAAATTCTTATAGATTTTATATAGTTAAAAGATCGCATGCAAGGTGAAGAGAACTTTGTATGTACAAATCTTGGAGAAGATTATCTAAACCAAGTTGAACACAGAAACATTCAGAATGTCTTAACAGAAAACTTAGTTAAGTCTACAGTTCAAATAACTATGCCCTTTTATAACCTATGCCCAGCAGTTTGACTCAGGTGTTGAGGATTTTGGGTGGTTTCATCGTCCTCATTGAATTCTTCAGGAATTGGGAGGGAATTTCCACCACAGGTTCCTCGTTGATAAAAAGCGTCATCGTCCAGGTGTCCTGGGATTCGTCCTTCTGGATATGAAGTCCAGGAATGTTAGTCTCGTCCACAATTTAACAACAAGGAGTTGATAGTCTTTGTTCCAGTCCGTGTGGCTGTGTTAGATTGATGGAAGTAGTTTGGTGAATCTGTTGCCGCGGTAACGTTGATCAGTCGGTTGGTAGATGACACCATTACTCGGGCTTGTTAATTAAGAAATATGACTTTCAGCTGTTTGCTGTTAATCGTACTAAAATTGCTCTTAATCAAGAAAACCAGAGAGAGAGAGATGGCGGGGCCTCCCTTAAAAAGGTCTAGCCTCGGTGACAGGCAAACCAGAGAGAGATAGAGCGGAGCCTCTCTCTTAAATATATATAACCTCGGTGCAAGTCAAACCAGAGAGAGAGATGGATGGCTGATCAGGGTATTTAAACACATGGATTCCATATACTTTAGACACACCCTTTCTTCCGTCGAAGCAAGCTTGTTCAATGTGTTTCCAGTGGTACTGCCACCTGCTGGTTTGGCATGGAACCTACAAATTGGATCTGAACAAAGGAGTTTGTGTGTGTAAGAGTTTGTGTGTGTAAGTGTTAACGAAAAATTGTTAGGCTTCACCATCTCAAACCGTCTGGGTGGCACTAAAACACTGTTTCCTATCACATTGCTGGCTTGATTTGCCGATGACAATGAAGCACCAGGGTTTCTTAATAATAATAAGTTTAATCTATATAGTACCTTTCTCATACCCAATGAAGCCAAAGTTTAACAAAAAACTAATAATGAAAAAAAAGCAAAATTAATAAGTTAACAAAAGCAAATGAATCACACAGCAAGACATCAGGTCGAATGAAAGCCTTGAGGAAAAAAAGAATTGTCTTGAGTTCAAGTTTGAAGGAAGAAAGAGATTGGGGAAGGGCATTCCAGAGTTTTGGTCCCATTACACTAAAGGGTCTCCCTCCAGCAGAGAGGGAGAGACAGGCACACCGTCTATTGATGTAAAAAAAAAAAGTGTAAAATCTGACATCTTTGGGAGTATGTTTATAAGGCCTGTAAGCAATTCCTCAGTTTCAGTTGGATTTAATTTTAAGAAACTTGTGTACTACCACATTTTGAGTTCATAAATACAGGACACAAGGTCAGGGGGTGGTAGAAGGGCAACAGCCTTGGTACTCATGAATATCTGAGTTATAATCATAACTGAAATTGGAAACCATGGTTTCGGATAATCTGACCAAAGGGTAGTGTCTAGATAATAAAGATAATGGAGCCAAGGACACAGCCCTGGAGTACCCCTTGAGTTACGGTCAGTATGTGATTTGTGCTTGCCAATAGAAACAAACTGGCATCTGTCAGAAATACAGGAGGGAAATCAGGTGAGTGCAGTGTTAGTAATGCCGATAGCTGATAAAAGTGAGAAGTGTAGGTGCGGGCCAAATTTATTAAGTAATCGGTCTCATAAAATTATGAAATTACGAAATGGCGGAAGCTTAGATAGCATTAACTTTACTTAATTTAATATAAACTTGATCTAACTAAAGTCTGGTCAACTTCTGCAGCCCAATTGGTTGGATAAACAAACTTTAAATCTGAAGGTTATAGTTCGAATAATAGTTCTGGCTTCAGGTTATAACGGAGAGACAACGACTCAGACGACAGCGTTTAACACAAAACATTTATTAAACACACTCCATAATAAACAGTATAACAAACAAAGGGGCAGAGGATCGTCTAGCGTCTGTGTGTGTGTGTGTGTGTGTGTGTGTGTGTGTGTGTATGTGGATTCAGGTACGTGCATGTGCACGTGCGTGTGGGGGAGGATGTCTTTCAGACAAAGGGAACTCGGTGGCGCGAAAACCAAACTAAGCTCTCATCGATAGCCACGGACACGAAAAACTAAGACAATAGATGGGGGAGGAAGTTTTACAGGCGAAGAGAAACTCAATGGCACGAAAACCAAACTAAGCTCTCCTCTATGGCGACATGATATTGCTGATCACTATGTAATCCCAGCGAGAATATAGCCAGACCCACGCGTAACTATGGTATGGCGAAGCCGTACAATTAATTAAGCATACTACATCTGGGATTTCCGCGCTAGTACCCAGTTCAGCTGGCTTAGTATAACATATATGAAACTAGTACATTTAACGCAAGCATAAGCACAGAAATAAACATTCACATTTGACAGGCGTACAGTATTACAGTAAGTCTGCCCAGATGCACAGTCTTACTTTGGTTTGTCCGTCCGCGGCCCGCGCAGTAGGCCAGGCAGCCTCTTGAGGAGGACTCCTTCGTGCGCTTTAGTGAAGAAAGTTCCGCTGGATCGCTTAGCTCCGTCCAGGGGAAGTTCTGGTAGCCGATCAATCGGCAGTCCCTCGACGTTCAGTTGAGGGGTTTCCACGGAGAGGATTTGCAGTCGACTTTTACATTGAATTCGCCGGGGTCCGGCTGTCGCGCGAATGTTCAAAACAGTTCTTGTTTCCGGTTGGCTAGCAGAAGCGGTTAAGTATCGATAAACTCCGCCAAAAAAAAATAAACTAGTGAACTAATTTATCCTTCCGACGGTCGCTTATTGCACAGATCCCGAGTGCAGAACTAATACCGCTTTGTTCTCGAAGGTGTACGCGCTCTTCGTCTCTAGGTAGCTACTGGGTTGCAGCCAGGTAGAGAGACCGGACAAAGGGGGATTCCCCCTTTTAAAGGGGTTCGTCTGGTGACGTAGTTCCATGTCCGTTCTGACTTGGGCAGTGTCACTCGGGAGAGCGCCCCCCTTTTGTCTGTGGAGGCATGGTATCTACAGAAGTATATCATGGTTAACAGTATCAAATGCAGCAGTCAAATCTATTAGTGGAAGAATATATTTACATTTAGCAGACATCCAGAGCGACTTACAAAGTGCACACTAGTGATCACTAGGGGGCTGTGGTACCCTATACCAGTGCCAGGGGAGCAGTTCGGGTATGCAGAAGTCATGACTATTTTATCATGAATCATTTAAGCACATTTTGCACAGACGCAGCTTCTAGTTAGCTAAATAGTAGCACACGTCGTGCCTAAATGTGAACCTCGCTGTGTAAGTGCAATATTATAGTGAGCGATATTGTAAAATATTAATTTAGCCATCAATCTTTTATGCTTCTTCATCAAAGGACTCAAACCCCTCAGGATTTCAAGCTACCTTCTACTGTGTATATCGCTACAAGCATTGGCTAGCTAGTAGCAGGTGTTGTACTTCAGCAGCTGTTTGCAAAATATGATACGCAAAACAATTCAGCAACCTAGCCAGACAGATTTCGAATGATGTGAGGGGTAAATACTTAGTAATGTCATGATTATGTATTGGTCATGTTGTAATAAATGACGCACGAATCTCCCAATCACAAGAGGGGAGTGGCAGGTGTAAATTTTTGTGACACACGAATGTACAAATCTAATGTAGGCATGATTTTAAACCTGTGTTCGTTGGTTCATAACTCCTAACAAAATTTGAAAAGGGCAGACTTCAGATTCACGAAATGCCGATGCCTCACCAGACCTCAGAGGGTTTTAAGATACATACATACATTACTGGCTGAAAAAAATTAAAAGATTTTAATTGAATTTACCTTAATTAATGGTTGGTTTGTGCTGTTGTGTTTTAGGAAGACAGCCTAATCAGCATCTAGAGAACCTGGACCACTCTGGAACACCAGGACATGAAGAGCAGTGTACTGTCCTCAAGAAATGCAACAAGATACACAAGGCTGAACATGACATTTTGACCTTTGTTTCTGACATTCAAGCAATATCAGCCAAACAGAGATCTCATATCATGGGGAAGATTCAGACAATAGAAAGCTCACAGCTGAGTGACAAGTATATTGTTAAGGAGGTGGAAGCAAGTTCTTCGGGTAAAATGAGTACCTCAGGTGAAACAGGAGACAAAGAGCACATGGCTGCAGCTGATTGCACTGGTACTGAGATGGGCTTTGACCTTTCAAGTGAGAGTGACAGTGAATTCGATAAACCAGGATTGACACACTGCAAAAATGAACAGATCTCAGAAACCAGAAAAATCAAACAAACAAAACTTGATGAGGACAGTGGGGCTAGGGGTGGAAATGGCAGACAAACAGAGGCAGAGGAAACTACAGATGTGGATCAGGGAGTTCTGAGTGATACTTTAAATGGTTGTCCTGACAACAGTGATCAGTCAGGCATCGCCACAGGTGAAGAGTCTTTAGACCACAGTCTGGAAGATGAGGAGGAGGAGGAGGAGGAAGAGGATATGGATCAAGATGATCACTTGATTTATTTGGAAGAAGTCTTGACCCGTATTCACAATGAGTATTACACACGCTATGAAGCTTACATCAGAGAAAATCATTTTGAAATGCCAGACATTCGTAAAATTGTCCCTGAGCTGAAGAGCAAGTCCTTAACAGGCACCAACATTGTGTTCAGTGGCTTGTACCCCACAAATTACCCTATGGAGCGTACCCGAGAATACTATCATGCCAAGGCACTTGGTGCCAAGATCAACAAGAGCCTGGTGCTTAATTCCAAAGATCCTGAGTACACCACCCACCTCATTGCAGCTCGAGCAGGTGAGTTATACACTTTATCTCACTTAAGTGCAGATGCTTAAGGTACCAGCCTGGGTCACCGATGGGGAACTCGCACTGGTCCTAGGCCCAAGTGGGTGGGTGGGGGTTTGGGGGGGTCTGTCTCTAGTGAGCACTCTGACGGAGGCAGACTAGTCTAAAGTAACTGCTCAGCGACAAGCTGATGCCTTTGAAGTGATTGACAGCGGTTCTAACCAATAGTTCACCCATAGCTGAAAACATGAACACTTCATTTCCCATGAATTTTGACCCAATGAGTGAAGGAGGAGAATGCCTAACACAGCAGACGCTTGCTACCCCCTAACATGCTAAGCTAAATGAAAATGAGCTCTTCAGAGCACACGTGCTTTACTCTGTTTGGTAAAACTGAAGCAGTCATGGATTATTTTGCTATTGGAGATTTGATTGCCTATACTTTTGGACATCATATAAAAGAAAAAGCATACTTTGGCTGAAGTTTATGTCGAGTTTTTTGGGTAGATGGCTCAGCCAGAAGCTGTGGGCTAACTCACTGGTCCCTGGCTCGCTGCCTCTGTGTTGTTTTCTTTAGTAGATGAGAGGCTTGCTTCCATGTGCCTTTGGGTTGAGGGACTAGCTCTTACTGTTGTTTGTGATTATACCAAATCCATATACTAAATAGCAGTACCCGCCCTTCTTGGAGTCCTCGGAGGGGGTACTGTTCCGTGGGACTTAAATGCTCATGTGGGCAATGACGGTATGACCTGGATGGGTGTGATAGGGAAGAACCAGAGATGTTCAAAAGTCGCAAAATACAAGTCCAATTTAAGTCACGAGTCTTTAGACTAGAGTCCAAGTAGTGCTGGGCGATAAAACGATATAGATTTGTTCCGCGATAAATTTTTCCTTGATGACGATGATAAACTTGGGCAATAGAATTCAATAAACATTCGTTTCCACTTCCCGCCTTAAGTAGCTCCGCCAACGGAAGGAATCTGATGACGTAGCACTCAATCAGGCTGCACTCTGAATTCCATGCTCCTGTGGATAATAGTAGGAGGTTATGGGAAGATTGCCAACATAGAGAGAGCTAACAGCAGAAGTGAAGACAAAGGTGAGCCATCAGCTCTTGATGATATTGTTAAAAAGAATGGCCACACCTCGTTCACCATATGGAAGTGGTTCTGATTTCTTAAATCTGACCAAGCGTAGTTAAGTCTAACATGCAAAATATGCCACTCTGCAGTTAAAAGTCAGGAAGTCAAAGTCAGGAAACATGACCAATTTGTTTCACTATTTAAAGAAATATCATCCAGTCTAGTACACGGAGAGTGTAAAAAAGCAACCACTATGCAGTAGTGCTTAGGAGCTCAGAGATTTCCAGCGTGGAACTGTGATAGGATAGAACACCTTTGGCATGAATTAGAGCGGAGACTGAGAGCCAGGCCTTCTCGTCCAACATCAGTATGCGACCTTACAAATGCACTTCTGGAAGAATGCTCAAAAATCCCATAAACACACTCCTAAACCTTGTGGACAGCCTTCCCAGAAGAGTTGAAGCTGTTCTAGCTGCAAAGGGTGGAACAACGTCATATTGAACCCTATGGATTAGGAATGGGATGTGTGTGTGTGTGTGTGTATATATATATATATATATATATATATATATATATATATATATATATATATATATTCACACACACATCGATATCTATAATATAACTACAAACCGGATTCCAAAAAAGTTGGGACACTAAACAAATTGTGAATAAAAACTGAATGCAATGATGTGGAGATGGCAAATGTCAGTATCTTATTCGTAATAGAACATAAATGACCGATCAAAAGTTTAAACTGAGAGAATGTATCAATTTAAGGGAAAAATATGTTGTTTAAAAATTTCATGGCGTCAACAAATCCCCAAAAAATTGGGACAAGGCCATTTTTTACCACTGTGTGGCATCCCCCCTTCTTCTTACAACACTGCAGGCTGGCCATTTCAGTACCTGGATCCTTCTCCTACGTAGCCATGATGTGATTGCTGCAGAATGTGGTCTGGCATTATCTTGTTGAAAAATGCAAGGTCTTCCCTGAAAGAGATGAGATCTAGATGGGAGCATATGTTGTTCTAGAACCTGAACATACTTCTCTGCATTAATGGTGCCTTTCCAGACATGCAAGCTGCCCATGCCACAAGCACTCATGCAACCCCATACCATCAATGATGCAGGCTTTAGAACGGACCGTTGACATCAACTTGGGTTATCCTTGTCCTCTCTGGTCCGGATGACATGGCTTCCCAGTGTTCCATAAAGAACTTCAAATCGTGACTCGTGACCACAGAACAGTCTTCCATTGTGCCACACTCCATTTTAAATGACCCCTGGCCCAGTGTAAACGTCTGTGCTTGTGGAGCTTCCTTAGAAATGGCTTCCTCTTTGCACTGTAGAGTTTCAGCTGGCAACGCCGGATGGCACAGTGGATTGTGTTCACTGACGAGGCTTTCTGGAAGTATTCCTGAGCCCATTCTGTTATTTCCTTGACAATGGCATTCCTGTTTGAGGTCCAGTGACGTTTAAGGGCCCGGAGATCATGAGCATCCAGTATCCAGAGTTTTATGGCCTTGACAGCGATTGTTCCAGATTCTCTGAATCTTTTGATGATGATAAATAGTCTTTGCTATTTCATGCTGGATAACACTATTCTGGTATTGCTGCACTATCTTTCTGTGCAACAATGGTGGAATTGGCAGTCCTCTTATCCTCATCTTGGCTTCTGAGTGACTGACACTCTGAGAAGCTTTTTTTTATACCCAATCATGTTGTCAATTGACCTAATTGGTGTTAATTGGTCTTCCAGCTGTTTGTTATATGCTCAATTTCCTTTTTCCAGCCACTTGTCCCAACTCTTTTGGGATTTGTTGACACTGTGAAATTTTGAATCAACATATTTTTCCTTTAAAATGTTACATGTACTCAGTTTAAACTTTTGAATTGAAGAATGTAAATATTTCATCCTCGTCTTGTCACACCTTTTGAGAAGAAACTATTTCAACAGCGGCTACTGGTAATGGAATAATAAACTTTCAGTGTAGAGAGTGATGTAAATCTCTTTAACATATTGATATGGCACACACAGGTTTTACGCCGCTGATCAGGTGTTTGAATCACATAATTTGTGTCACTTAGATATAACTGGATAGGGACCAGAGAATCTCGCTTCCAAAGAAGTAGTTGAAGGCAACAAAACTAAAACCTCTTCTCCTGGTTGGTAAAACAACTCACATGCTCAAGACGATGAAAGAGGAGGCATCACAATTTATCAATTTCTCTTTTAAAAGCTTCAAAGGTCCTTGAACAATACGTCCGAACACAAGTTGAGCTGGACAAAAACCAAGAGACTCTTGTACGGTCTCTCTCACAGCAAATAAAACCAAAGGAACACCACCATCCCAGTCGTGCCAGTTTCCAGACAGTACTTCACATGGACTTGGCTTCAGGATAACGCAACACGGAACACATCGATAAATACTGATGCCCCAATTTCATTTTGGGCAAAGGACCCACACAATCCATAAGAAGTTTGTCAAATGGATCACAAACCACAGGAATAGGTTGCAAAGGAGCTGGCAGAATCTTCTGGTTGGGTTTGCCTGCTAATTGGCATACACAACAAGAATGACTCACATCGTTGCTGGCCAGATAAAACACTGAAAGATTCAATTGTACGTTTTCTTTACTCCCAAATGTCCCGCTAAGGAATGGTAATTAGCTAAAGCTAAAACCTGTTATCTGTGTTTCTCAGGAACAACAACCTGAACCATTGTGTTCCATTCTTGGCCCTAGATGGAGTCCATCTGCGAATTAGAACATCATTATTCCAAGCATAGGCAACAGTAGCATAACTATCAACTTTATTCACGTTCTCCCTATTACTCTTCAACGTCAATGCTGAGCCTGACCAAGCTGTTCCTTAGTAGCACAAAGATCAATGGTCATAAAATCCAATTAGTGGTTCTTCAGAATCCTGCTCCAACTTCTTAAAATCAAAATTAAAAGACATGGTGCTCGGTCAGCAGTAAACCATTCGGATTTGTGCAAATCTACATCTGCCAATTTACGACTATGAGCACGGGTAGCAACACATGCTGAAAACACTGATTGCATCTCGATATCTTCCTGAGATAATAGAGTTAATACCACCATCCATAAAAAAGCTTGGGTGCAGGTAGCACCTTTTCCCATGCTAAGTCATTTCCTAGTATAAATGTAACACCAGCAACAGGCAGTGTAAAACACACCCCAACATGAATGTACTCGTAACAAAGTCTCATCGCAAATGAACATAATGCAATGGGACAGACACATAACCAGATCCCATTCCCTGAATTAAATGATCAGCACCACAGTAAGTTTCACCCACATTCGCAACACCAGCCACATTTCACGTCACTACACTCTCTCGCTCAGGCAGCATACCTTGTCCACCAACTAACGAAACAGGTCATCAACAAAAACACCAAAATAAGCGAAAACAGCGAAACAGAGACCCCAAAACAGGCACGCCAAAAGACAAGCACCCAAGAAACACGGCAAAGAAACACAGCAAAGGACGAGCCACCAACTTGACATAGTATGAGCCGCACTTTCATTACGACCTTGCAAAAATGGCTTGTTGGCCACGGATGCAACCTTTAAAAAATGGCAATATATTCTTGGTTTTTTGCCATTCATTTATTTATAACCATATATATACACTCACTGATGATGCAGCTGACAGTCCACCAGCATGTGCAGCGCTGTTTAACTCCCGATCACTTGCAAATAAAACCTTTATACTAAGCCATCTGATCTCCACTCATCATCTGGATTTATTTCTTCTAACTGAGACCAAGCTAGCATATATTTTATTTAATGGTAGTTTTATTTTCAAAATGCACAATCTTAATGTCTTCATGTTTTCTCAAGCTTCCTGCTGGAATTATAAGTTATTATTGTAACGTAATACAAGCGAATAGCTATTCAGTCAGATAGCTATTTGTTGTGAAATGACATTCAGTTAATTTCAAGCATTTAACTTTAGCCAAAATTCCAGCACCTTTCAATCCTGGAAAATGCAATATTAAAATTTTAATTTTCAAAGATTGCAAACACCTATACGAACCCTGAAATTGGGTATGTCCGCTTCAAGCTCCTTCATCCCTTTTTTACTTCTGGATTTTCTTTCGTTTGGAAATTGTGTCCTCTTGGTCAGCTAAAGAGCTGTCGGAATGCTAACAGAAATCAGCGAGGATAAAAAAATAATGAACTACACTGATAAAACATATAAAAGTTTAAAAATGCATATAAAAATGCACCTATCAGCAAACTTTAAGGCAACCAATTAAAAAGCTTCTCCAGATCACGTGCTTGCCAAAAGTTTAAGGACCTACATAGACACGCATTAGTGTGGCACTCCACATACAGGAAGTATGCGGTTATACATGTAATGTCACAGAAATTCAGCAGATATGATTCTTGATCTTTTTTTTTTTAAAAAAAAACAGTAATGGTCACTATTTTCTCTCACAAAGTGAAGCGAACCTTTTGAGCGCTTCCAGAAGTTCATCTTCAGCTAATGCTATAGATGAGCGCATCACAACAAACCTATTTGATGTATTACATGATGCACTGGTCAAGGAAGGTAGATGACTTACAGATGTATTTTTGTACTAATCGCAGCTTTATATTTTAAGCAGAACATGCTTCTGATTAGTGGAATCAGAATACTTTTTTTTAATGGGTACCTGGTTCTTGGTATTTTGGAACCGGTGCTTTGAGGTAAAGCAGTCATAATTTGTTAAACACATTTATGTTTCAGATTTTGACCACTTCTGACACAGTTAAGTAAAAATCGTAGGACTACTTTGAAAAGTGTGAATTTTAAAATCAGCCTTAGCAGAAAGCTGTAGTTTCTGCTTTTTGTAAACTTTTGTAATTACAAAGTTGTCAGTGTCTGTCAATTACATAAAGATAAACCATGTAAGAGATTTTTTCATATTGAATTCAGCAATAGTAACCCCTATAGACCAAACATTATAAAATGTTATGACCTTGGAGAAGCTCCTTTACTGTATAACTGTACTGTACTTGTGCTGTTTTGGACTTCTACATATATTAAGTATGGATTTACATTGTAAATTAAATTTACCAGAAGCTTTGTTTTCTCTTTGTATGTTTTTGCATGTCAGTATGCAATCAATATATCTGCTTTTCTCTAAGGCACAGAGAAGGTCAGACAGGCCCAAGGTTTTAAGCATCTGCATGTAGTAAATCCTGATTGGCTTTGGGGATGCCTGGAGCGTTGGGAAAGAGTGGAGGAGAAACTCTTCCCACTTAAGGAGGACTACACCAAATCACAGAGGTCTCTTTTAATTTGTCACCTTTAATCCATGTTCTGTCTGAATTTACAATTTTTACTTTTCGTCGTACATATAGTTGCCAGAAAAAGTAAGGGATTTACATGGATGTCTGCATTGATTACTAATAAAATGCTGTCTGGTTGTTCTCTACATCAATAGACACACGTAATCTAACTAAACTAATATTATGTTCATGTCTTTTTGAGCACATTGAGGAAATATCCACAGTGCTGTCTAGAAACAATAAATGAACCTCTGTGTTAAACAGGTGGATGAATTTAGCTGCACGGGTTTTCTGAAGTTATGTTTCACCAGTCATTTAAAAATGTCATGGTGTTTGGCTTTTAAATAAAGTACATCATTGGTACTTTTGGAGTATATGTTTTTTATATATACCAAATATTGAATTAATATTGATAAATCCTGTATTAAAAATACAAAATTATTACACAATCTCCTTGGTTAATATTTAGGATTTATTATATGAACAATGAAAATACAACTCAGGTATTTGAAAATACGTTCAGGTTTTTGAGGGAGGGCCTATGTTATTTGTGCTGGCCTGTACAGCAAACAACACAGCAGTTCTTTCCTTTTTGTCTCAGTATAGTGATAACAGGTACAGTGCAAGTGAGGGGAAAAACAAGTGCATATTCACAAAGATAGTTGTCAAGCCACGAGTGGAAGTACTCATATCGTGGTATAATACTAACAACTCCCATCTTCACATACTTTGGTAACACAGGTAGGCAAAGTTAGGCTTGGAATTTGTTTGCTAAGCATTCTACTTCAATCCTTACTGCTATAGCTGTAAGAACTTTGAAACTGTAACAATCTTAACACAAATACCACATTTGCTTCTAAACATAATCCTTTAAAGAACTAAATGCCTTACAGATATATACATATTAATGAGTTAATAGAAACAACAACTTTTAAAACAAGATGATAAATGTGATATCAGAAGTTTAAAATCCTAATCAATGCAGAAAGCTAAGCAATTCCAGAGGGTTCACTTACTTTTTCTTGGAACTTTTTCTTAAACATAGTAATCCTTTTAAACTTTAGTAAGTTCTTTAGTGTGTTTTATTTTTTTAAAACATTTAAATATTTTAAAATAAATATTTAAAGCTTTAAATATTAATTTATTGGTTTCTTAGACTTATTTCATTTATCAGGTTTGTTGTTTCACTTAATTGAATTTCAAGTAATTCAAATGTATGAGGTCGGCATGTACAGCAAAGTTTACATGTTTTTGTTGTTCTGTAGGTGTAACAGCCCATCAACATTTACTGATATGCAAGAAGTGTTATCATCAGCTGTGATCCACCATGCTCCCGTCCAGCCCAAATTCACACTGGTCCCGGAGGTGCGCACATATGATCCTGTAACTGGGAAGTTGATTCGCAGGAGCCCTCAGGCCTCTTGCCACCCTTCTTACCTACAGCCCCACAAAATGGTTGTGAAACCACCTACATCTGAGACACATTTAAATTTTAGGTATTTACCTTTTTACATTATGACTCTAAACATTTATTTCATTTGTAAATGTCAAGTCAAGTCAATTTTATTTATATAGCGCTTTTTACAACATATGTTGTCTCAAAGCAGCTTTACAAATTGTATGGGTCCAGATCCCTAATGAGCAAGCCAAAGGCGACAGTGGCAAGGAAAAACTCCCTAAGATGGCGGGGAAATAGGAAGAAACCTTGGGAGGACCAAGACTCAAAAGGGAACCCATCCTCCATTGGGCGGCCCGTTAGCACCAGTCCGTATTTGTTAACAAAAGGTGGTTCTACAGTTATAGCTTAAAGTTCTTGTTCCCTGGCCAAGTAGTCACAGTCCCTTCGGTGCAGATGGTGAATGCATCACATCTGGTGTTGAGCTGTGCCTTCTCTTTAGTTAAATAATACGTTCTGTTGAAATTAATCTCCATTGCAATTCTGAACACAAGTAATGAAAATGTTATGTATGCACTGGAATTACTAAGCAGATGAGGAAGTTTTATTACTCATGCATTATAATCAAAGGGTAAAACAGGCAGGCGGATAAAAAAAATAGTATGAGATTAAATGTTTTTCAGTAAAACCTATAGAGATTGGACCTCACATGGTCATGTCAGAATATTATGACCACTGACCTAACCAGCCTTGGCTTAGATGCCACCTTCGAGACACTGTATCATGGACTGTCTAAGGTGGCGGACGGTATCTAGAGCAAAGCACTGAGGTCCCTCAGATTGTGTGGTTGTGGGTCAGCATGTGATCAAATGTTCCCAGTTGAGCTCCACTGTACTGAGATTGGCTGAGTTAGCAGGCCAGGTAAGGTCACCAAAGTCACTGTCAAGTGGGTTACATTGTCATTTCAATATGTGTAATTTCAGATTTATTTCCATCATCAATGTCATCAACAATCCGTACAATTTTATTGAAGAATTCTGAAATCAAAGCACTCTAAATCTGTCAAAGAGCGAGGACATTTTCTGTGTACAGGCCACATCAGGTCTACACACTTCAGGCCTGGGCTCTGGATGGTCCATTCCATTTCCCTCCACCTTGACTAAAGCCACAGTTACATCTGCAGAAAACAGCCCCAAAGCATAATGCTGCCTCCACTATACCTCACCGTTGATATAGTGTTCTTTTGGTGATGCTTAGTGTTGTTTGTGAACCAAACATACCTTTTGGAATTATGTAACCTTTTGATTATGTAATTATTAGTAACATTCCTGTGACTAAAGTGGGACAGATGTGAGGATTATTACCCTCATATTATTATTCATTAAACTACATTAAATACTTCTTTTAAAGGGATGTGGCAGCAGGATTGCAAAGTACTAAATTATCTGAGACTTGTTTATATTGGTTATCTTTGTTAGAAAGATGTAACTTATTTTAGTTACAGTGACGATAGGTCAGACCTGGACATGGTACATCCCGCGGGCCACATCCGGGCATCTATCTCTGACCTGCCTGAGTGAGATCGTTGATAAGTTAGAAGTAAATAGAAGTCAATAGTAAATGTGTGACTGTGATAAAATAAAACTTCACTGCTTTTATTTTGAATATTCAATATCTCTTGTAGAGAATAACAGTTCCCACATATTGTAGATCAGTGTTGATGTACAATTGAGAGACTTTCCAGAGGAGGTCCCCCAGGGGATGCCCAATGATTGAATTGAATTGTCCAAAAAAAGATAAAAGGTTGTATAACAACCTGCTATATTTGCATCACTGGTCGTATTTCTCAGACTTTCTTTTAACTGGAAATGTGCTTATTAAGGTGTAAACATGAAGGGAACATATGTTCCCGTTTCAAGCCTTGATTGCATGTCAGTATATTTACCTAAACCTTTCCAAAGTAAAATTTTTAGGTTGGCCTGCATGGAAATGTAATAACTACAGTGCCATAAAGGTGTTTAGCCCATGATGGAAATGGATTTGTGCATATTTCAAATATTTCAAGCATCTTAAACTAAGATTTAATGATGCATACTTGAGACCCCATGAAAAAAAAACACCAAGGTGATAGACATTTCAAATATTAAGAAATGATTCCAAGGACCATGTCAGCCAAAAAAGTTGACACATTCAAGAATTCATACTGGGGGCAGATGCTTGACAGCACAGTAATGAACTATTTACACTATTTAAGAGAACTCTGCTATCACCTCTTATTAGATACAATGACAATGCAATATGTAGTTGTTTAACTGAAATTACAGTCTTGTTCTGGGTGTATGTCATACCTCAACGACCATTTAACATTTGTGCAAAGGTCATTTTGAGCCATTTGACCCATTTTGAGACAATTTCGAGCCATTCGTATTAGTACACTTTAACAATAGTTATCTCAAGGTGTACATATAGCAAAATGATCATTCGGGATTCAAACTGAAGTAGACAGTTGGGACAACACAGCTACTTGATTGGCCTGCTACCCCTCCCGCATTCACACCTCACCAGGCAGAGGTGTGAAAAGCTGTCATTCAAAGCCACCAGCACTCCAATAAAAACTACGGAATTCAAGAGTAGACAGATGTAGCTTTGCACCGATTACGTAAACAACGCGGCGGAGAATTGTTTGTTGTTCTTAGCAAAGGAGTGTATTACACAACATTTTGCGATGAAGTGAGCAAGCAAATAAAGGTATATATACCAATGTTCCGTCTACTGTTTAAAAGTGTGATATTGATGTGTGCCCTGCAGGCACTTCTACAGAAAGGGGTTAAAGACAACAGTTAAGAAATAAAGTAGAAAGAGATTAGAATTTGTATTTTATAGTCTTAATACCACTCAGGTTGTTTACAGAACTGTTATCATGAAACTAGACATTTTAATATGTCGATTCATTTCTTTATTAACCTGATACTGCTGAAGCGCCCTCTGCTGGGCCTGCCGGCGTGCCCAGCACGTATTCGACGTCAAATCACGTATTAAACATTGACGGAATTCAAAACAAACCAGATAAATAAAAAAAATTCCTATCCCATCTACATGCGTACTAAATTTCAACCGTCTACATGCATCGCGAGAAATCCGGTGTCGTTGAAATTCTGTAAAACCCTTAAAATGGTGAGCACAAAAGAGTCAGAAGCAGTTGGGTGAAATGGTATAACAGAGTAAAATGAATTTATTAAGCAAGTATGGATTAATCCAGAGATCTCAATTACATACACACAAGGCATCTGCAATAGAGAGCTAATCTCCCTTTTGGAATCCTCTGGTTTTATAATCATTTTCCATGTGCATGACATGTGCACGTGGTGTACATGCGCTGATCACGCACTACTAAACCGACTATGATTGGATAGATATGGACATAATCCACACATGGTTTGACACGTCTACGCTGGCCTCTCCCTCCGCATGCCCGTGCTTCGCTCGGACGTCAGGGCCTGTCCCGTGCCTCTGGTGACTGGATAAGAGCGAGGCCATCCTGGGAACATTGGCGTCTTGAAAACACCCAAGGCGCCAGGAAGGCAAGGCCAGCCACGTAGTCAAAGCAACATGAGATTCCAGGCCTACTGCCCCTAAGTACAAGAGTAACTAAAATCATACATTACTAATGTGATTTACGTGTATGTAAGGTAAAGAACACTCAGGAATGCTGAAGTACAGCTGCACTAAAGCATATAATAAGGCGAAATGTTAGATTTTCACTCACACCGGCTTTGAAGTTGTTGTTGAAAACACGTCAACCACATGGGTCTCTTTAAATGTCCGTTTAAAAGGCATGTTTACGACGTAAGATGACTTCATGTTTTGTCACCTAAAATTCGTTTGCTAACAAAGCTTCAATATCGCTCTCTAAAACAGTAGAAAAAGTGTTGGTAAATACCTTTATTTGCTTGCTCACTTCATTGCAAAACATTGCGTAATCCTCTCCCTTGCTCAGAACGCCAAAGAAATCTCGACCTTCTGCGCCATGGCAACGTTGTTATGCGTCATCTGTCCTCAACTTGCAAAGCGACATGGGTTTACTCTTGAAATCTGTCGCGTTTATTCTTACGGCAACGAGCTGATGGCTTTAACTGACCCTCCCTGGCGAGGTGTGAAAGGGGGGAGGAGTAGTGGGCCAACCAAGAAGCCGCGTCAGCGACAAGCTGACGCCTTCGAAGTGATTGATAGCTGTTCTAACCAATAGTTCACTCGAAGCTGAAAAGATTAACACCTCACTTGCCATGATTGGTGAATGTTTACCATTGACAAGAACATGCGCAAAACCAACAACCCATTTGGGTTGTAAACATGCTAACCTAAAGTAGGCTAAGCTAAGATTAGCTAAGCTCTCCAGAACACACGATTGACTCTGTTTGGCGAAACTTAAGCAGTCGTGGATTATTTTGTTAGTTGATATTTTGATCGCGTATACTTTTAGACATCATAGAAAAGAAAAGGCTTACTTTGGCTGGAGATTATGCCGTTTTTTGGGTACAGCGTTGAACCGGAAGTTACCATGAACAACAGCTACAAAGATCTACGAAGGACTCGTTTGTGTTTGTGAGTACAAATAAACAATTGTACATAAGAGAATTCATACTAAATATCACCTAAGTATTAGATGATAAATAGTATTAGAGCTTTTAAGTACTGTAGTACTTCCTCAGAATCGTTTAGGTCTTAGCTAGCATGGTTAGCTTAGCTAGCCTCTTGGACTCTTGGACATCTCTTGTCATATTATTATTATACTACTTTCATGTTATATTATAACTTCATTTGGAATTTTCTGGTCTTTCTGTAAGATGTCCAACATTTGTTGTTTTGTTTTAGCAAAAAAAAAAATGTTGCATGCTTTTGATGATGGTCCAGTGTCTTGGATCATATTTGTGCCATATTTGGACATGTCTGGTACTTTGGACATTCCTTGGGACATTTAGTGCGCGATGTTGTGTAACTTTTCAATGCTTGCATGTATGTGCTCAATATTTTTTATTTTGTCAGACAAGGCCCTATTGAATCAGATATGATAAAATAGAAATTGATTTGATCACCAGTGTACATATACACACTGTACATCCCCAAAGTCAAAACTGTGTTTTTTGTTTTTTGGACATTTTCTTCTGTATTAGAGGCTCTCAAATAGAACCAAAATTATGGAAATATAAGCCTGGAGGTGAATCAATATGTTAGCCCAACTGTCTACTTCAGTTTGAGCCGTGAATGATCATTTTCCTATATGTACAACCTGAGATAACTAGTGTTAAATGAACATGGCATCCACAGTAAGTGGTTAAGCAGATTTTATGTCACAAAAGCCCAACATTTTATCTCCAAATATTTTCAATGTTCCATGAGAACTCATTGAATAGTTAGTTAATAGTGCATTGGAAATTTTGTTTTATTTATGGATAGCATTTTAGTAATTAATTTTAGCTGTAATAACGGACTTATATTTAAAATATGAAATTAACAATAATTTATGAATATGAACCGGTTCTTACCAAATCATACACAGCATTCTATCACAGTTCCACTCTCCTGTGAGCAACCCATTCTTTCACAAATGTTTGTAAAAACAGTCTGCATGCCTAGGTGCGTAATTTTATACACCTGTGTACATGGAAGTGATTGGAACACTTGATTCCGATAATTTGGATGGGTGAGCGAATACTTTTGGCAATATAGTGTATCTCTATTAATACACACTTGAAACTCTGAGACTGTGATTTGTTAAAGTGGTAAATGTTGGGATGCAGAAATTGAGACTTTTTTGCGAGATGTTACTTACTAAAGCTTATGTCATGAATTGTTTCATAGATTTCATTTCATAGATATTTTACCTCATTTTATAAAAATAAATGCATGCCTTGTTCTTCTTATCTTTACCAAGGGTAAACTATTCTAGAGGATAATCCATTGTTATTGACATTATCTCTGTCAGGAATGTTGCTATTCATCTTATCTTGCCAGATGGAAATTATTGTTGACTGTTTCTGCATTTAGGTTGGGACTGGGATGTCAGCCACAAGAGGTGGTTGATGGCTCAGATAAAGATGGTGAAAATCCTGGGTCCTCACGCAGAAAACGACAGCCAAGCATGTCTGAAACTATGCCGCTCTACACACTCTGCAAGGAGGACCTAGAAAGCATGGACAAAGAGGTAAGAACTGATGGTCTTGTGTAAATTTGCCAAAAATACATTTTTAGGAACACCTGTATAACCGCCCATTCATGTAATTGGCCATTCACCGAATCATGTGACAGCAACAGACACATGTCAAGGGCTTTAGTTAAGTTAAACATAGAAAGGGGAAAAATATAAATTGACTGTCTTCCAGAAATCTCCAAAAACATCTATGGGAAATTATTTATCTGATATTGTGTCCAGGTACTGATACAGACCTAAGGTGCTATTTAACACTCAGCTCCATAGTCTCAGCAATGATAAAATGATAAAAGATTTTTTGCACATTTCATAGGTACATTTCATAGTATTAAGTTGCATATTAAATGATTTATTACATGATCCTGTGTGTTCTGCAGTTTAATTCAGTTTCACTCTCTACATTGTTATACTTCACTAACATTTCCTTCAACAAACATATCTATAATGTACTGAAGAAAATGCACAAAAATGCCCATGTATTCAAAATACACTCCCTTTAGCAGAGAAAGTGGTGATTTGCCTTCTTAATGTATTTTGCCAGCTTTTCCCGATTTTTTTTTTATGTGGTAAAACTACCAACCAACTATACAACCCACAAGCATAGTTCTGGTTTGGTTGGCATTGGCTTAATACAACATAAGCTGTGTCTTGCCTGGTAATCAGCAAGAGTAGGTGGCTGCAGCTGTGGGAGGAGCTTGCAGAGAGCAACATTCGACAAATAGAATGAACAGAACAATTGGAGTCAAATGTTATAGGCAACTCTAAATAGGTAAGTTTTGAGACCTGACTTAAAATGTGAAATAGAATCATAATTCCTTAAGTCAGGAGGTAGAGCATTCCATAACCGAGGGGCAGAGCTACTGAAGGCCCTACTCCCCATGGTGCTGAGGCGTATAGTGGGAACAGAAAGGTCAAATTTATTTATATAGCGCTTTTTACAACACGTCACAAAGCAGCTTTACAATTGAATGATGCAGATCCCTAATGAGCAAGCCAGAGGCGACAGTGGCAAGGAAAAACTCCCTAAGATGGCAGAAATTTTGTAATAAACCTTGTGAGGACCAAGACTCAAAAGGGAACCCATCCTCCATTGGGCGGCCCGCTAGCAGAAGTCCGCATTTATAGTTCAAATATAGTTCTATAGTTATAGTTCTAATTCCAGGCCGAGTAGTCACAGTCCCTTCAATGCAGATGGTGAGCCTCAGGTAGGAGTTGGCATCAGTGCGTCCTCTTGCGGCAATGGCACATCGAACCACGGCATCAGCACATCCACTGGCAAGCCAGACCATCTCCTAGGTGCTTGTATGGCATTGTCTTTTGTAGAAATATGCAACCAAGATATAAAATACAGGTTGAGTATGTGAACATCAATTTAGACAACCATCGATTTAAACAGACATACATAGCTCACGTGCCAGTGATTAGCATGTGGCTCCGGCAGGCTTATCTATAGCAGCATAACTAAATGGAGGGGCCTGGGGGTGGCCACAGTCAAGAGGGACATTGCTTTCCACCCAAGTCACAACAAGAGTGATCACATGGCATGGCTGGATGACCGCATCATCATATCAGATTACCAGAAATGACTGGATGCCCCCCAAACTCCACACCTTCACAAGAAGAATACTAACTGAAGGCTTGATTAAATAGGTAGGTCTTGAGTCTAGATTTAAAGATTGGAACTGTGTCAGAATCTCGGATTTGAGCTGGAAGGCTGTTCCATAACTGAGGGGCTTTAAAGGAGAAAGTTCTAGCTCTGGCTGTCAAATTTTTGGAACTAAGAGAAATCCAGCATTTTGGGAGCGCAGAAGGTGAGATGGATTATAGTATGCAATGAGTTCACTCAGGTATTGTGGAGCAAGAGAATGCCTTATAGGTCAGCAGAAGAATTTTAAAATCAATTTGATAATTAACCGGAAGCCAGTGTAATGCCAAGAGAGTAGGACTAATATGATAGAATTTTCTAGCCCTAGTTAGGACTCTAGCCACAGCATTCTGTACAAGTTGGAGTTTCTTTAGGGACTGTTTAGAGCATCCAATTAGAAGACCATTACAGTAGTCCAATCTTGATGAGACAAAAGCATGTACCAGCTTCTCTGCATCAGCTAATGAAAGTAAATGTCTCAGCTTGGTGATATTACGTAAATGGAAAAAGGCAGCCTTAGTGACATTGCATATATTCAATTCAATTCAATTTTATTTATATAGCGCTTTTTACAACACATGTTGTCACAAAGCAGCTTTACAAATTGCGTGGGTCCAGATCCCTAATGAGCAAGCCAAAGGCGACAGTGGCAAGGAAAAACTCCCTAAGATGGCAGGAATTTAGGAAGAAACCTTGGGAGGACCAAGACTCAAAAGGGACCCCATCCTCCATTGGGCGGCCCACTAGCAATGTCCACATTCACAGTTCATGTATAGTCCAGATATAATCCTGTAGTTATGATTCTACTTCCAGGCCGAGTAGTCACAGTCCCTTCAGAGTAGATGAGCCTCAGGTGGGAGTTGGCATCAGCGCGTCCTCTTGCGATAATGGCACATCCAACCACGGCATCGGCACATCCACTAGCAAGCCAGACCATCTCCTAGTTGCTTGTATGGGGTGGGTAACGGGAAAGGCTCGTCTTTCCTTGTCCCGGTATTTCTCGAGCAGCCATTGGGAAGAAGAGGGACAATTAGTTCTATATGGAATATGTTAGACAAAGTAAATGTAAACATTTCTGGAGTGTGGCAGCGACTCCGGCAATTAAATTATTACAGCCTAGCTCAAGTCAAGTCAAGTCAATTTTATTTATATAGCGCTTTTTACAACACATGTTGTCTCAAAGCAGCTTTACAAATTGTATGGGTCCAGATCCCTAATGAGCAAGCCAAAGGCGACAGTGGCAAGGAAAAACTCCCTAAGATGGCGGGGAATAGGAAGAAACCTTGGGAGGACCAAGACTCAAAAGGGAACCCATCCTCCATTGGGCGGCCCGCTAGCACCAGTCCGTATTTGTGAACAAGAGGTGGTTCTACAGTTATAGCTTAAAGTTCTTGTTCCCCGGCCAAGTAGTCACAGTCCCTTCGGTGCAGATGGTGCACCCCAGGCAGGAGCCAGCATCAGCACGTCCCCTACGACAATGGCACATCCAACCCCGGCATCAGCACATCCACCGGCGAGCCAGACCATCTCCCAGGTGCTTGTAGGTGCTTGCATGCAGTCGTCTTGGGTAGAAGCATGCAAAAAGATGGACAATACAGACTGAGTGTGAGGATGTCAGTTTAACCACCATTGATTTAAATGTACATAGCTCATGTGCCAGTGATTAGCATGTAGCTCCGGCAGGCTAATCTATAGCAGCTTAACTAAAGGGAGGGGTCCAGAGGTGACCACAGTCATGAGGGCTCACTGAGACATTGCTTTCCAGTCAAGTCAGTCACAACTAGAGTGATGCCATGACACAGCTGGATGACAGCATCAACATCTCAGATTACCAGAAATCTCAACGTCTGGGGGCCCCTGAGCCCCGCACCTTACTAGGGGAATATTTAACTGAAGGCTTGATTATATAGGTGAGTCTTAAGTCTAGATTTAAAGATTGGAACTGTGTCAGAATCTCGGATTGGAGCTGGAAGGCTATTCCATAATTGAGGGGCTTTAAAGGAGAAAGCTCTGCCTCCGGCTGTAGTCTTACAAATTTTTGGAACTAAGAGAAATCCAGCATTTTGGGAGCGTAAAGGGCGAGATGGGTTGTAGTAAGCAATGAGTTCACTCAGATATTGTGGGGCAAGACCATTTAACGCCTTATAGGTTAAGAGAAGAATTTTAAATTCAATTCGATGTTTAATCGGAAGCCAATGTAATGCCGCGAGAGTGGGACTAATATGATCGAATTTTCTAGCCTTAGTTAGGACTCTAGCTGCAGCATTTTGTACAAGTTGTAGCTTCTTTATGGACTGTTTAGAGCATCCAATTAGAAGACCATTACAGTAGTCCAATCTTGACGAGACAAAAGCATGGACCAGCTTCTCTGCATCAGCTAATGAAAGTAAGTGTCTCAGCTTGGCGATATTACGTAAATGGAAAAAGGCAGCCTTAGTGACATTGCATATATGTGTGTCAAATGAAAGATCCGAATCAATAGTGACACCTAAGCTTTTTGCGGTAGACTTGGGTGTTACTGAAAACCCATCTAGGGTAAGGGGAATATCAGCCCAGCTGCTTCTAGCAGCTTTAGGCCCAAGAATCAGCACCTCAGTCTTATCAGAATTTAGTTGAAGAAAATTAGACGCCATCCAGTTTTTAATGTCCTGGACGCAGCTCTCAATCTTGAGAGTAGTGGTGATATCATCCGGATTGGAAGATATATACAACTGAGTATCATCTGCGTAGCAATGGAAACTAATACCATGCCTACGGATGATAGTGCCCAGTGGAAGCATATATAATGTAAATAATATGGGGCCCAGTACAGATCCTTGTGGGACACCATATTTTACCTTAGAACGCTCTGAGCATTCGTTGTTTACTAGTACAAGCTAAAGCTAAAGGGCAGAACCAGAAGGTAACACAGACTTGGGAGCATCCTGAGACACTGGCATCCATCCACTACACCGTCGACAAACTTGAGTGACCGCGTGCAGTGATAGGATGACAGCACCAGCGCCCCAGTTTGCCATAAAAACCCTTTGCCCATGAACCCCTGGATCTGTTACCTTATCTAAAGGGGCACATTAATTACCAAATGCTAGATCAAACAAGTAAGTTTTCAACCTAGACTTAAAGATTGAGACTGTGCCAGAGTCCCAGACACATTCTGGAAGACTATTCCATAGTTGGGGGGCCTTATAAGAAAAGGCTCTTCCCCTGCTGTTACCTTATTAATTGATGGAACTAATAAGAGGCCAGCACCTTGTGATCTTAGTGGACGCGGGGGTTCATAATAAGAGATAAGCTCTTGGAGGTAGTCAGGAGCAAGTCAGTGCTTTATAAGTCAATAGAATAATTTTAAAATCAATACGGAATTTTACTGGGAGCCAGTGCAGGGCCGATGAGACTGGGCTGATATGTTCAAATTTCCTAGTTCTAGTTAGAACTCTGGCTGCGGCATTTTGAACTACTTGAAGTTTATTTATATTCCTATTTGAGCATCCTGACAGTAACGAGTTACAATAATCTAATCTGGAGCTAACAAAGGCGTGTACTAGTTTTTCTGCATCATGCTGGGATAATGCATTTCTTAACTTGGCAATACGGAGATGTAGAAAAGCTATCCTGATAGTATTATCTATGTATTTATCAAATGATAGGTCAGAGTCGAATAAGACGCCGAGATTTTTGGCTACCGAGCCAAGAGTAATGGGGTAATCTGCAAGATTTAACATTAGATCTGGTTTTTTCTGTCTTGTGGCCTTTGGGCTCAGAAGGAGAACCTCAGTTTTGTCACCATTAAGGTGGAGGAAGTTTAGCGACATCCAACATTTAATATCACTTACGCAGGCCTCAATTTTTCCTAATCTGGATTTGTCATCAGGTTTGGCTGTTATATAAAGTTGGGTGTCATCTGCATAGCAGTGAAAGTTGACACCATGTTTATTTATAACTATTCCTAATGGTAACATATATAATGTAAATAATAGTGGTCCTAGGATGGAGCCTTGCGGGACTCCATATTTCACTTCTGAGTGTTTGGAGGGAATATTATCGAGCTCTACAAACTGATAGCGATTGGTTAGGTAAGAATTAAACCATGACAGGGCTGTCCCGAGATTCCAACCCAGTTTTCTAACCTTTCTAGCAGGATCTTGTGATCTATTGTGTCGAAGGCTGCACTAAGATCGAGAAGCACTAATAGAGATACATAACCTTGATCAGAGGCAAGAAGGAGATCATTTGTTACTTTAACCAGTGCTGTTTCAGTGCTGTGGTGGGGCCTAAATCCAGATTGGAATTTTTCAAATATGTGGTTCCTGTGCAGATATAAGCTTAACTGTTTGGCCACAGCTTTCTTGGATATAAATGATAGGTTCGAGATGGGTCTGTAGCTAGATAGTACATTAGGATCAAGATTTGGTTTCTTGATCAGGGGTTTAATGACTGCTAGTTTACAGGATCTGGGCATGTGACCCATTGTGATGGATGAGTTAACTATATTTAAAAGAGGTTCGATTACAACTGGTAAAACCTCTTTGAGTAATTTAGAGGGAATCGAGTCTAATGTGCAAGTAGTAGAATTTAACGATGAAATTATTTTCTCCAATTCTAGTTGTGGGAGTGGATGAAAAGCTTCAAGCTTTTCTTTTAATGCTAGATTTTGTTCAATATCAGCCAATCCAGATGACAAACCAGATGAATATAATAATAATAATATAATATTCTCTATTTTATTATCAAAGAAATCCATAAATACATTACTAGTTAGGTTCCCTGGAATCTGATGTTCAGCGCTGGTTTGATTTTTTGTAAGTTTAGAAATAGTACTGAAAAGAAATCTAGGATTATTTTTATTTTTTTTCGATCAGTGAGGCTAGGTATGTTGACCGTGCTTTAGTAAGTGCCTCTTTGTATTCAATAAGGCTATCCTTCCAGGCACAGTGGAATACTTCCAGCTTAGTAGAGCGCCAGTTCCGCTCTAATTTACGTGCCATTTGTTTTAAATTACGAGTTTGGTCGGTGTACCATGGGGCGAGCTTTTTAAGTCTGACCTTTTTATGTTTGAATGGAGCTACTATATCTAGAACTGATCTACAAGTATTCTCTAAGCAGTCGGTTAAACTATCTAACTCCTCTGGATCTGTTGGCGAGTCGGCTAAAGTCGTTAAATCTGGGAGGGTTTCAGTAAACTGTGTGGCGGTTGACGAATTTATCGGCGTTTTAAACAATTCGAGGAGACTGGCGGGTATTTAGGTTAAGATGTAGCTCGAATGAGATTAGATAGTGATCGGAGATTGCTGTGGTTTCTTGGAAATGTATTTATATTAGCTACGTCGGAACCCAGCGTCAAAATCAAATCTAAAGTATGATTGTGATAATGAGTAGGTCCCGTGACATTTTGAATAATACCGACAGAGTTCAATATCGAACTAAATGCCCTTTTCAGCGGATCCTCTGCCTTCTCAAAGTGTATGTTAAAGTCTCCTACCATTATTATTTTGTCACTACATACTGCTAAATTTTCTGCAAAATTACTGAAATCGTTTATAAAGTCTGAGTAGGGCCCTGGCGGTCTGTACACATTAGTGAGTGAGAGAGCGATGTGTATCAAATGAAAGATCCGAATCAATAGTGACACCTAAGCTTTTTGCAGAAGATTTAGGTGTAACAGAAAAGCCATCTAGGGTGAGAGGGATATCAGACCAATTGCTTCTAGCAGCTTTTGGTCCAAGAAGCAACACCTCAGTCTTATCAGAATTTAGAAGTAAGTTAAGTTAATTTAACTTAACTTACTTCTAAGTTAAGTAGAAAATTAGACGCCATACAGTTTTTTATGTCCTGGTTCTCAATTTTGGGAGTAGTATTGACATCATCCGGATTAGAGGATATATACAACTGAGTATCATATGCGTAGCAATGGAAGTTGTCTACAAATTATTGTGCCCAGCGGTAGCATATACAATGAGAATAATATGGGGCCCAACAGATCCTTGAGGGACACCTTTGTACGTTCTGAACAATTGTTATTTACAAGTACAAATTGGTAACGATCTGTCAGGTAGGATCTGAACCAGGAGATTGCTTGACCTCTTATGCCAATGAGTGTCTCCAGCCTATTCAGTAGAATGTTGTGATCAATGGTGTCAAAAGCAGCACTAAGGTCTAAAGCACTGAAAGTATAAGAAAAGAAATGTGTCCTTTATCAGAGGATATTAAGAGATCATTTACTACTTTAGTCAGTGCAGTTTCAGTGCTGTGGTGGGGTCGAAATCCAGACTGAAATAGCTCTAGGACATGTTCTGTCTGTAAGAAAGAAGAGAGTTGCGAAGAAACTACTTTCTCTAGAATTTTGGAAATTAATGACAGATTAGAGATTGGTCTATAGTTGGACAGTTCCTGGGGATTAAGAGCAGGTTTTTTAATTAGTGGCTTGATGACTGCAAGTTTAATTTTTTATTTTTTTTTTTTTTTTCTTCAGTCGGTTGTTGGATTACACCGTTACATGGGCTCGTTAATTAAGTAATACGACTTTCAGCTGTTTGCTGTTAGCCGTACCAGAGTTCGCGGGTCAAACCAGAGAGATATGGCTGCTGATCAAGGTATTTAAACACCTGAATTTCGCATACTTTAGACATACCCTTTCTTCCGTCGAAGCAAGCTTGTTTGATGCAATGCCAGTGGTACTGCCACCTGCTGGTTTGGCATGGTAACTACAGCAGTAATTCTTTGAGTAGATGAGATGGTACGGAATCTAGAATGCATGTGGAGGGTTTGGCAGATTTTACCAATGAAATAGGCTCTTCACGACCAATTGGGGTAAAAAACTCCAAAAAAGCACCAGGGCTGACTGATTTTATCAGACTTATCAATAAAGAACTTCATAAAACTGTTACTGCTGCACTCCTGTGGGATTTGGGATTCAATTTGGTCATGATTTCTAGTTAGGCTAGATACAGTTTTAAATAGGAGTCTTGGATTGTTTTTATGTTTCCTATTAAAGCCGATAAGCATGAGGATTTTGCCGTATGGAGGGCATGCTTATATTCAATAAGGCTGCTTTTCCATGATAATCTATATACTTCTAACTTAGAATTTTGGCATTTACGCACCAGGATTCGCGCGGCTCGTTTGAGACTACGCGTGGGCTCGTTGTACCAAGGCGCCATCTTTCTCTCATTTACTCTCTTATATCGGCCTCAATCTGAGGATGTACTGCTAAACTGGATATGTCGATTCCAAACGATAATACCAAGTCTAATGTATGACTACAATTATGCGTAGGACCCACCACATTCTGAGTGATATCCATTGAATCAAGAATTGCTTGAAAGTTTATTCTAAAAGAGTCATGCACATTTTCAAAGAGGATGTTAAAATCGCCAACGATAATCACCTTATCAGCCAATATCACTATAAGAGACAGGAGCGTTATTGAATTATGTTATGTATCAAATTTTGTCTACAAATTTTACGAGAACTGTTTTTTTATACTTGAGGAACAGACACAGTTTCAATGCATTGTGACCTATGTGATGTCTCCTCACAGCTTGCAGATTTAGCCTGTGTGTCTGCTGCCTGGCCTTGGCTCTGGTTTGTCAATCCCCATTAACTACTTTTACACTACCTCTATTAAGCCTAGTGGATATACTCCTAGATATGAGAGCAGCACCCTCCCAAGAGGGGTGAATGCCGTCCCGCTTCAAAAGGCCAGGCCTGCTCACAAAATGTGTCCAGTTGTCTATATAACCCACTTTGTTTTCTGAGCACCATTTAGACATCCAGCAGTGTAGCGCCCATAACCTGCTGTAAGTTTCAGCGCCACGCCAAACTGGAATGGGGCCGGAGCATATTACAGCGTCTGACATCGTCCCCGCTAACTCACACACCTATTTAACGTTATCTTTACAATCTCTGATTGTTTCAACCCCACATCATTGGTGCCGACGTGTATAACTATCTTGGAGTATTTACGTTTAGCCAGCACCATTAGGTTAGCCCTGATGTCAGGCACTCTAGCATTTGATACATTTGACTATGGATGCTGGTGTCGGAGCTGTGAATCTCCTATAACCAGAACTCCTTTAACAGGGCTCTCAGCCCGTGTGTCGCTGAGTGGGGCAAACCTGTTCGACACATGAACCTGAACTGAACGGTGCGAGGGCACTAATGCCTGAGCTGGGGGCTCATTAACTATGGCTGTGGCAACCGGGCCTGCTACGCTAGATGCTGCTAACTCTCTAGGACTTTCTAGAGCCCGGATGTGCTCCTCTAAACGGGATGTGCTCCTCTAAATCTTCTCCGTCAGGCTAATGATTAAGCTACACTTTTCACATACAAAATTACTACTACTGACGGACGAAGGGTAACTATACATGCCACACTCAACACAAGCAACGAGTGACTCAGACATGTTTAAATACTTGGCTTCGGTTATGTTATACTTCGATGTTTTTGAAGGTGGAAAAGGTCTTCTGATGGCTCGTGGAGGTTACTGGTATCAGAGTTATGTGTAGCGTGCAGCTGAGTTTTTAACCATTTGAATATTATGTAATGATTTAAGAGGAAGACCAAAAAGAAGAGAATTACAATAATCCAAACAGGACGTAACAAGACCGTGAACCAGAATAGCAGCAGTGTGAGAGGAAAGAGAATGACTTTAATGCCAGATGTCATATGACAGTGGTGCAGATGCATGTTAGATAAAGAAAACAAATTGGTAAGCACCATATTGAGCCAATTGTCGATTGGTCTGTGCAGCACCAAGTCAAGCAAACCTGTTGTCAAGTATACATAAAAGCACTTTAGTAAAGACGATACATATCCATTTGACCTTTTGTTTACATATCTTGATTTCATATTAAATGTCAGTATGAACACTGGCGAGCCGAGACAAAATTGCAACAGTGTATCTTAGTATGGTCCGGACTAAGAGAACCTAACTGCAAATAAAAATCTGACCTTTAACAGATCTATAATTTTACAAGCATTAAAGTGCTTTCTGTTGCAAATACGTTTTCAATTCTGTCACTGGAGTCGCTTATTTCAAAGAGTAGTATAGCCTATTCTCAGTAATATGTGTCCAATTCAACACATTTCTTGGTAAATTTGTATTGAAGATGGGATGGGAGCATATGTTGTTCTAGAACCTGTTCTAGTTCTCTGCATTAATGGTGCCTTTCCAGACATTCAAGCTGCCCATGCCACAAGCACTCATGCAACCCCATACCATCAATGATGCAGGCTTCTGAACGGAGCGTTGATAACAACTTGGGTTATCCTTGTCCTCTCTGGTCCAGATGACATGGCGTCCCAGTGTTCCATAAAGAACTTCAAATCATGACTCATGTGACCACAGAACAGTCTTCCATTTTGCCACACTCCATTTTATATTACCCCTGGCCCAGTGCAAACTTCTGAGCTTGTGGAGCTTGCTTAGAAATGGCTTCCTCTTTGCACTGTAGAGTTTCAGCTGGCAACGCCGGATGGCATGATGGATTGTGTTCACTGACAATGCTTTCTGGAAGCTCTCACCTCCTGTTCCGTTACTTGTGTCTCTAATCGTTCCCTTCCGTTTAGTTCCAGCGTAAGTAGGTTCATGTCAGAGAAAAAGCTTTCCAGCTCCATTCAGCTGGAGTCGAACTCTGAATTATATAAATTGCTGTAATACTGAAAGAATAGCCTTCATCCGAGGTGACCAAAGAATCCTCCTGTCCACTGTTTTGTTGTTTTAACTGTCGTACAAGTTTACCCGCTTCCTCGTCACTCTCAAAGTAATTATAATAGAATTAATTTCTAATAATATCATTATAAACCATAATAATATTTTTCAGTTTAAACAATGCATACTCTGCATACTCTTGTCAGAGTATTCATGTAAGTTGAATTTTACTTGGAAAATATACCTAAATGTCTCTTCCGTGTAGCATGTTGCTAATTTTTTCTGTAATGTGCGAATTTTTTGCTGTAATGTGCATAACTGTGTCAGCGCTTTTCCTTTTTTTCTAGATGCATGAGCAATACACTTCCCTCTAATATAAGCTGTAGAGGATTCCCACACTGTTGCCAACTTATATGTAGAGCCTATGTTAAGACTGAAAAGGGTAGCTTCCCCTTAATTAGCTAACTTATTTTACTTTCATTAGCTAGCAGCTATTCCATCCACAAAAAAGAATGTCAGAACAATTAAGTAAAGACATATTCGCTAAAAATATGGTGAGTAATATTTTGATTTGAGCTTAACTTTGATTAAATATTTGCTGCACAAATCTGTTTGTTGATCATTGCCATTCTTCTCAACCCAGGGACAGAGACATGAATAATAGCATCCATAACCTGTTCCTCTTTGGGTTTTCTTTCGGGTGGTATACTGTAGAAGTATAGTCTTGTCTTCTCATTGGTTAGTACGTCCAACTGAACAACTTACTCAAGGGCCTTTCTTTGCTCTCTAGGTAGGCCTTAATAATGTGTCATCAAGTGAAAACTATGAAGAGGAATGAAATCTCCTATGATTTCATTTTCATGCCCTACTACTTAATTCCGGGTGGTGACGGCACCATTTTGAATGCTCAGTTAACTAAATCCTAGTCCAGATTCCATGTGATATGTTTTCAAGATTAATGCGCGCACACAAATATATAATTTATACATTGTTTTCTTGGGCAGGTGGATGATATTCTTGGAGAGGAGAGTGATAATGAGAATGAGGAACAAGGGAAGGGGGAAAGATTGGATGGAGAGGAGGAACAAGAACAAGAAAAAACACAGACCATTAAGCAGACTTCCATAACCGATCACCAACAGGCCCTGAGCGCAGTTGTTCAGGATACAATCCTGATGCCATCCATTGAAGAAAGCAATCTGACTGGGACCACACAAAGGTACTTTACCTTCACTTGTCCTTTTAGTCAGGTAATAATTTTGTTTGATTTGTTTCTTCTACTCTCACTTGTTAATCATTCTGAGACATGATCTCAGTGATTTTTGTTGTGGAGATGAAGTTCAGTTCAAAGTCTTGCTGTCAGTTTTCAGGTAGAATCAGGCCACATTATCATTATGTTCATTATAGCTTCATCTTCTGAAGATCAGTTAGCAATGAACAGATATCAGCACTGAAACTGGTCAGTAGTTATGAGTGACTCAGCACTTATCACTGCAGATTATTACACTGTGCATTGAGATTGAATGTGTGAACAGTAGGATTTAGAATTAACCTGATAATGCTCATGTCAAGTTAAATTAATTTATATAGTGCTTTTTACAACACGTTGTCACAAAGCAGCTTCACAAGTGCATGGGTCCAAATCCCTAATGAGCAAGCCAGTGGCGACAGTGGCAAGGACAAATCCTTAGGCAGGGATTAAGAAGAAACATTGGGAGGATCAAGACTCAAAAGGGAACACATCCTCCATTGGGCTGCTCAGCTAGTAGAAGTCCATATTTATAGTTTTATTTCTAGGCTGAGCGGTCCCTCCAATGTTGATGTTGGGCCTCAGGTAGGAGTCGATATTGGCTTGTGCACTGTTAGTATCATCGTATTCGTATTCACAGCATTGGCACATCCATCTAAGGCATTCGCACATCCACTGGCAAGCCAGACCTGTAGCAGGCCCATGGGCAGGCCCTTTCTTGCTGTGTGTTTCAAGAGATTGTGTACTCTTAAAACACACCAAATTTAATTTCTTAGAACTAGTCTTACTATCTAATCTAGATTATAGTGATTTTCAGACATCTACAGGTGCATCTCAGTAAATTAGAATATCATCAAAAAGTTCATTTATTTCAATATCAATTTCAATGTCAATTTATGTCAATACAAAAAGTGTAACGCATATGTTATATAGATTCATGAAATGATTATGGCTTGCAGCCAACGAAAACCAAATTTCGCAGAAAATTAGATTATATACGGCTAACTGAAAAAATGATTTTCAGAAATGTTTGCCTACTGAAAGGTATGCACAGTAAATGCACTCAATACTTGGTCGGGGCTCCTTTTGCCCGAATTACTGCATCAATGCAGCGTGGCATGGTGGCAATCAGCCGATGGCACAGCTGAGGTGTTATGGAAGCCCAGGTTGCTTTAATTGCAGCCTTCAGCTCATCTGCATTGTTGGATCTGGTGTCTCTCATCTTCCTCTTGACAAAAAAAGAAAAATTTAGGTCAGGTGAATTTGCCGGCCAATCAAGCACAGTGATACTATGGTTATTAAACCAGGTATTGGTACTTTTGGTGGCGTGGACAGATGCCAAGTCCTGCTGGAATATGAAATTTACATCTCCAAAAAGCTTGTCGGCAGAGGGAAGCATGAAGTGCTCTAAAATTTCTAGGTAGACGGCTGTGCTGACTTTGGTCTTGATATGACACAGTGGATCTACACCATCAGATGACATGGCTCCCCAAACCATAACTGATTGTAGAAACTATACACTAGACCGTAAGCAGCTTGGACTGATTCCTCCAGACTATTCCACTATTCCTCCAGACTCTGGGACCTGGATTTGAATGAAAGTGCAAAATGATGTCTCTTGGTCATGAGTGGCTTGTCTCAAGGAATGCGACAGCTGTGGCCCATGTACTGTATACGTGTGTGTGTGTGGTGACTCTTGATGTACTGACTCCAGCAGCAGTCCAATCCCAGCCAATCCCAGCATCATTGGCGAAGGCAGAGTACACCATGGCCAACACACGCATGCACACACTCACACCTACAGGCAATTTAGAGTGACCAATCAACCTAACACGCATGTCTTGGGGCGACTGTGCGGGTTAGATCGTTGTGCATTATACGCACTTAACATGTCATATATGTACTGTGGAGCCAAAACATTAAAAACAAAGAGTAAGATTTTAAACTGAATCCTGTACCTGATAGGGAGTCAATGAAGTGAGGCTCCAAAGGCCAAAATTGGGGAAATATGGTATCAGTGAGGAGTCTAGCAGCACCATTTTGAACCAGATGCAGACTGGTTAGGGATGACTTATTGACTCCCATATAAAGGGAATTACAGTAATCAAGACGAGATTTAATAAAAGCATGAATAGAAATATCAAGATCCTTACTTGATAAAATCCATTTGTATGTATGTCTCAGTTGATAAAATCTTGATTTGACAACAGAATTCATTTGTTTGTCGAAATTAAGAGCTGGATCAAAGATGACTCCTAGATTTTTTATACAAAGGACCAAATTTTGAAAAAGACTATCACTGGTAGGTTGGGTAATTACTGAGGGACTGAATAGAACAACCTCTGTCTTACTCTCATTTAGCTGGAGGAAGTTTATAGTTAACCATGGCTTGACTTCATTTATACAAGCAGACAGTATGTTTAAGGAGAGTGTATCCCCAGGTTTTAAAGGTAAATATAACTGAGTGTCTTCAACATAACAATGATAGACTCCATACTTCTAGAAGATAAATCCCAGGGGAACCAGGTATAATGAGAATAAAAGTGGACCCATAATGGGAATAAAATAGAGCCCTGTGGTAAACCTGTGGTAAACCTGTGGTAATGGTAGCTGAGGAGGAGATTGATTTTCCTAATTGGACAGCAAAGGAGCGATCTTTTAGGTAGGAGGAGAACCAAGCTAATGCTGCCCCATGGATCCCTGCCACTGTATTGAGACACTTTATCAGAATGTTATAATCAACCGTGTCAAAAGCGACAGTAAGATCCAGCATGACTAGAACAACAGGTGAGTTAGTATCTAGATTAAGCAGGATATCATTAGTTAATTTAAAACAGGATGAAACTAGTCCACTTGAAAGGCTGCAATTTATAATGGAGCAAACACTAGAGCTTAAAGTGTCCCATACATTTGTAAGAAAATGAGATGGAACAACGTCCAGTGTAGATGTAGTAGGCTTCATGATGGCCCCAATCTCAGTCAGACAGGACAGAGAAATTGGATCAAATTGGGGCAGAAAGGCAGAGCAAGCTGGGGACTCAGAAGCTTTGTAGTCTATAGAGGGAATTGATCTGATTAACTGAATTTTATCTGCAAAAAAGGTACATTTTTCACGATTCAGCATATTCTTTAATCTGGCTGTCTCTGCCGGATTTAATCATAGGTTAATCACACTAAACAGGGGCTGAGGATTTTTCGAGTGAGCAGAGACCAATTCCAAAAAGTATTTGGCTCTGTCTGATTTAACAGAGAATCTCTATAGATATCATATAAGACACAGAGCTTAGCTTTTTTCCAGTTTTGCTCTGCTTTTCTGCATAGCAACCTAAAGGAGTGTTTTAGAATTAAATCAAGGCTGTTTTTTTTTTTTTTTTTAGCTTTAGGCTTTCTCAGTCTGAGTGGGGCTATATCGTCCATGATATCTGAGCATGTGGAGTTAAAGGCATTAACTAGGTCTTCCACATTCAGAGCCGATTGAACAGGTTCATCAGTGCTATATGGAGGTGAAGCTAAAAAGAGGTATCAATGAACAAAAGGGAGATGGAGGAATTTAATGTATGGAAATAATAAGTATTACAATGCATTTTGGATGTTGATAATAGTAGAGTTCAATAAAAACAGCAGGTCTATGATCTGAAAGACCCTGTACTTCCACGTCCGTAGTAGGAATAATCAGAGATAAGTCTGAAAATTCGTGTATAAAATCAGTGTTACATTTAGGAAGACAAGGCAGGGAACAATGGGATGAGGCCGGAGTATCTGTATTCCATGGAGCGTCAGGAAATGAAGCGATCACCTCTGAGATATAAATTCAGATTCTTGGAGGCGCTATGTATATCTGATGAGAGCCCGCGTAATCTCCTAATGTTCGCCCGCACACCTCCTCGTTTGCCTTGGTTTCTGCGGTGTCTCTTCTCATGAGTCATGCTGCAACACAGGCTGCAGACACTTACAGGAAAGGATAGGTGAAACCATTAGTTGAAAGGGAAGTTTCTACTGAAGCTCTTACTGCTCTCCTCCAACGTAGTAGATCGAATTGCTAGAAGTTTCCTGATCATAAGAAAGAGCAGATAGAGCAGTGGATGCAATCAAAGAAAAGGTTAGATAAAGAATTAAAGTGGATATGGCCAAGAGGCAACATGCTGCCGAGGAACACACTGGCGCCATCTTGCACTGTTTAGCTCTCTTTCCAGAAGTGATTGGCACCTTTACAGGCAAACAGTTTTCCTTCAGACGAAATCATAGACATGTCACTTGCCTTGGTTGGTCACATACTGATTTGATGCATATTCAGTAATCCAGGTAGAAAAATCTACGGAAGATGACTCATATAAATAAATAAATGTGTCTAGATGAACTATGTTTCATCATCTGTCCAAGTGACTTCATGAGGGATCATACCAAGCAGCCTGCAAATGAAAATGGCAGTGAAGGCCACTAAGATAGCAAGATCCTCCACAAGGCACAGAGATGGCTGCTAGACGAATGGTGAGACAAAGCTACTTTACCATTGAGCTGATCCAGCACAAACTTACATCATGTGTAGATGGGACCACTTTCGATCAGTTGGTTGATTTCACAATGAAAGCCTGTCTGTTACAACACAGAAAGTCAAAGAAAAATCAGCAGAAATTGCTCAACCTACTTGCTGCACACCAGAAACTAGCAGGCAACAGACGGCACCATTAACAGTGGGAAGAGAGACAAACACCAGACACCCTTGGGCGAGGTGGACAAAATTTCACAGACATCTCACCCAGCTAGAGAAAAAATCTTTGGGAAGTTGTGGATTTTGCAGTCACACCAGGACAAGTCCCACTTGTGGAACTGATCCCAGCCACAGAATCAATCATTCACAACATCACGGACCTGGAAGTGGAACAAATATGGATGAAATTTTCAAACTACTTTGGCAATGCTAAGCTATTACCATCCAACATCAGTAGGGAGGAGTGGAATTCACTCAAAAAAATTATATCTAAAAATTACAGAATTCAAGAGTAGACAGATGTAGCTTTGCAATTTCAGAACAGATGACGTAACACAATGCTGTGTGGCCGCTGATAGGTTGAAAATTGTTCTCAGCAAAGGAGAGGATTACACAATTTTTTGCGATGAAGTGAGCAAGCAAATAAAGGTATTTACCAAAGTTTTAAAGTGTGATACTGATCAGTATCAGTATTTCATCGTAAATCTGCCTTTTAAACGGACATTTAAAGAAACACACGTGGTCCACGTGTTTACAGCAAGAACTTACAAGCCGGATTTCTCGCGAACAGCTGCATGAAGATGGCTGAAAATCGGTATGCATGTAGATGGAATAGGAAATTTTCAATTTATCTGGTTTGTTTGGATTATTTTCGGTGTTTAATATGTGATTTGACGTTGAATTCATGCTGGGCCCGCCCGCAAGCCCAGCAGTGGGCACTTCTGCAGGAAATGCCATAGCCTACCTGAGTATTGTTGCTGACCATGTCCACAATGACTACAGTATATAAACAGGGTGCCCGCAGGGTATTAAAAAGTATTAAAATTTATAAATTGATTTTGGAAAAATTAAGGCCCTTAAAAAGTATTTAAAATCCTTAATCGCAATTTTATGAGGTATTAAATTTCTTTGGAATTTTAGCTTTCCCTAAAAATTTTACTGCAAAAAGTATTTATTTTCCATACCGGAACTATTAAAAATATGCCACCATCTCCTGTAAAGCGTCTAGGGACATTTTAAAACGTAATTGGCGCTATAGGATCATTAATGGCCCAACTGATCACCAAGTCCAACGTCTTGAGAAAAATATGTAATGCTTCATACCTGGAGTGAGTGGGTGCTTCGGAGTAGCCGCGATGTGGGGAGCTATCTCGGATACAGACGTTGGTGTTGACACTCCAAATGGGCTCGTTTATTGTGAAATAATGAACATACCACACATCATGCTGCTACAATTGCTCCATTTATACATAAACATCACATAAGCACCATCACAGCATTACTGAGATTATGTATACCTCTCTAGCGGCAGAAAAGAGCATACGTTAAACTCAGCCTCTCTGTCACTCTCTCCACTGATCTCCCTTTCTCTCTTAAAAAAGGTGTTGCCAAATACATAGTTCATAAAGGTACAGCATGCCTGTGACTGTTACAAAGACATAAAGAAAAACTCAGTGAGTTTCTCAATGATGCAAACTGTCATTAGAATGCAAACGCATTGAGGCACATGTTATGAGTATGATGTTTATTGTTATTTATTATTCACCATTTTGTTTAACCAAGTTGTCTTAGGTGATGAATAGCTGAGAGTTACTTATATTTTGTTGTCACCAAAATTATATTTTAATATATCTAGCCCTGGTTCAATTTATTCTTTTGACCTTTTTTTCTTGTGACTGTATCTGAGTTCTGTTGCATGGTTGTTTTAAAGATTAAATTGCAAATTACAATAATTTTGTAAATTAAAGATTTGTTGCTGATTAAAGTGGCAATGAGGTCTTAAAATGTTTTGGAAGGTCTGTAAAAAGTCTTAAAAGATATTGAAATTAACCAGTACTTATATGTATGTATACCCTGCTAAATCTTCTGATTGCTACATCCAGCATGATAACATGGCATATAAAACTGGTTTTTTGAGCATGATGATGAGTTCACTGAACTGAAATGGCCTCCAGAAATTGGGATGATTTCATGAAACTATGCAAAAAAAATAAAAGTACTCTTTAGGACAGTGAGAGATGACACTTGGAGTCGATCTGTGATAAAATCTTTGTCAACACAGAGTACACAACAAAGGAGCTGCCTTGAGAATAACTGAAGACCCACTAGTAGGCGTTTCCCAATATCCAAATTCCTTATCTTTACACCAGTATACCAAGCGATCAGTCATTACTTGGATCGTAAATCCTTCATAATACTTTAATAAAATACATAATTATTTCCATGCCCTTGAGTTTTTCCCTTCGTTACAGCTGCATGTTAAAGCTGTCTTTCAGGATTTATCTAAAAAGGCAGTCACGTTAAAGTGAGACAATGTATTACACAATATATACATATGAAATATATACATATGTAAGTGTAAGTTTTTACAAACCGGATTCCAAAAAGTTGGGACACTAAACAAATTGTGAATAAAAACTGAATGCAATGATGTGGAGGTGCCAACATCTAATATTTTATCCAGAATAGAACACAAATCACAGATCAAAAGTTTAAACTGAGTACATGTAACGTTTTAAAGGAAAAATATGTCTACAACTCCCGAAAACGTTGGGACAAGTAGCAATTACAAAAAAGGAAATTGGAAAAACGAAATTGAGCATATAACGAACAGCTGGAAGCCCAATTAACACTAATGAGGTCAATTGACAACATTATTGGGTATAAAAAGAGCTTCTCAGAGTGTCAGTGTCACTCAGAAGCCAAGATGGTAAGAGGATCGCCAATTCCACCATTGTTGCGCAGAAAGATAGTGCAGCAATACCAGAATGATAAGATAAACCTTTATTCATCCCGCAACGGGGAAATTTGATTCCTCTGGGGCCTCGGTGTAAAGCACCGGGATCTCAGAGCGGCTGCTGCATCAAGGGACGTGATGCCGTTTCTCAGATTAGGGAGGAACATAGAGAGATAACATTAGGAGGAGACAAAAAATATGATCACAGATTATTCTCATACAGGACAACAGTCTGTGAGCATGCAAAAAATGACACAGACATTTCAAGCAGTGAGAGGCGTGTTCATCTAGACTGGGCAGGGGAGAGCCAGAGGCCCGGCCCAGGTTTGTGCCAGAGTTCGCGGTGTAAAGCGAGAGCCATCCTCTGACAGTCACTGTGTGGGGGAAGGAGCAGTAACCAAGACGACGACGACCTTCAGGGAGAATTTTTTTTGGGGCGCCAAAAGTAGATAAGCCAGAATGCAGAATTTAGCAAAGAGCCCGTTGAACACGAGAAACTCTTTTTAAGTTAACGGTCTCCCAGCCTATCCTGCTTTTTGGTTATTACAGGGAATAACACTACTAATCTAAACCAAAAGAAGAGTAGCAAACAAATAATACCTATTATTTGATTGAGTGGGTAGTATGGCTGACGGAGTATTTAATGGTACGAGAAGGGTACGAAAAGAAAGAAGAAGGATACGAAACTCCAGACAGAGGCTAAAGAAGCCTAAGAGCTAGTAGAGCACCCCATATAGCATGTTATTATCAGTGTCTTACTTTGCCATAGAGACGCGTTCGTGTACGGTCAGCTGCGAGACGACGATTTAAATCGTAGCGCTTAATGAAAGCATGGTTCTCGTTGGTAGCCGGCTCTTAGACGACGCGGTCATGTGATATTGCACAAGCTTCTTGGGAGTCGTGAAGAATAGAGAGTTGCAATAGCTTGTGATTGCGTGAGCAGTAAAGAACTTCTTGACCAAACTTAGACGAAGACGGGACGAACTGGACTTAAAACAAACTAACTTTCTGACTTATGACAAACCCTTTTTAACAGGCCGTTTGGGGCGTGATCGTCTTATAATTACTGGTCATCTATACGGTTAACCACTGGGCATTGATCACTGAATATTCATTAGCTCTGTCTGGAGAGGGGGTTCTCTTTGAGGGGGAGAAAGAGAGAGAGAGCGGAACCCCGATCCGGTGGGGCATTGTCCTCCAGACAAAGAAATTCCTAGCTCCGAAAGGAAGTCCCTTGTCTTTCTAAGCATTGAGCCATTCCTCATTCTTGTTCTAGATGATAAATGACATATAATGTATTAGACAGACACGAATTTCATGTTACACGTGAACACGTGGAGATGAACACATCTGAAACAGTGGGCGTGCGTTAATAACATGAATAAGCGGGCGTTTAACATAACTCATTCTACGTTGATACTTAGTTATACATGAATCTAAAATAATACTACATTAGGATACAGGGGTATTTATATGTTTAAAATAGTGAAACACACAGGAATATATAGATGGGCATGCATTTCAGATATTATGGTCCAATGATACTGGGACACGCATGTCTAAATAGTGAAACATACAAGAAAATGTAGATATGCATATGTTTATAGCGGCACAACCTAAAAATACCTGGATATGCATATTTAAGATATTAGGGCACACAAGAATACATAGGTACATGTATGAATGAGGGGTGATTATACAATGACGGTGTTATGATGGCATCAATTACAGATGAGTGGCCTTACATTTTATATCTGTCGCAGATCACTTAATGCTTGAATGTTATAGGCACAGAGTCCATGGTTTTCTTTTATTTCAGAGTCTTAAAGAGTTCGATGACGTGGACACCGGAGTTTTGAGGGTGAAAGAGTCTTTTCCTTAGCTGTAAGATAGGCAAGTTCGGTATTGTTGGAATTCTCCAGTCGCGTTGTCTCCTCTCGGCTAGACGTTAGTCCAGTGTCTGCAGAGGATGCAAAGTTATGAGAATCTCAAAAATATCCGTACCTTTAGTCAAGAATTTTAATCAGTAATGTCTAAGGGGTGGCCCCCTTTTGCTGAGGCCTTGGTTAAGTCAGATAAGACTGAGTGGTGTGATTTACAACTGAGGTCCATTCTGAGTTCAGGGCTCTAAAAGAAATCTAATCTGGAACAATCACTGTGCGTAAGGGCCTTAAACGTCACTGCATCTCAAACAGGAATGCCACTGTCAAGGAAATAACAGAATGGGCTCAGGAATACTTCCAGAAAGCATTGTCAGTGAACACAATCCACCGTGCCATCCGGCGTTGCCAGCTGAAACTCGACAGTGCAAAAAGGAAGCCATTTCTAAGCAAGCTCCACAAACGACATTTGCACTGGGCCAGGGGTCATTTAAAATGGAGTGTGGCAAAATGGAAGACTGTTCTGTGGTCACATTAGTCACGATTTGAAGTTCTTTATGGAACACTGGGACGCCATGTCATCCGGACCAGATAGAATAACCCAAGTTATCAACGGTCCGTTCAGAAGTCTGCATCACTGATGATATGGGGTTGCATGAGTGCTTGTGGCATGGGCAGCTTGCATGTCTGGAAAGGCACCATTAATGCAGAGAACTATGTTCAGGTTCTAGAACAACATATGCTCCCATCTAGATGTCATCTCTTTCAGGGAAGACCCTGCATTTTTCAACAAGATAATGCCAGACCACATTCTCCAGCAATCACAACATCATGGCTACGTAGGAGAAGGATCCGGACACTGAAATGGCCAGCCTGCAGTCCAGATCTTTCACCTATAGAGAACATTTGGCGCATCATAAATAGGAAGGTGCGACAAAGAAGGCCCAAGATGATTGAACAGTTAGAGGCCTGTATTAGACATGAATGGGAGAGCATTCCTATTTCTAAACTTGAGAAACTGGTCTCCTCTGTCCCCAGATGTCTGTTGAGTGTTGTAAGAAGAAGGGTGATGCCACACAGTGGTAAAAATGGCCTTGTCCCAATTTTTTTGGGATTTGTTGACGCCATGAAATTTTTAAACAACATATTTTTCCCTTAAATTGATACATTGTCTCAGTTTAAACTTTTGATCTGTCATCTATGTTCTATTACGAATACGATTTTGACATTTGCCATCTCCACATCATTGCATTCAGTTTTTATTCACAATTTGTTTAGTGTCCCAACGTTTTGGAATCCGGTTTGTAGAAATGTCTTAGTGGAGTCTTTAACCCAATCCAGCCCATCCAGTTTTTGATTCCTGGACCATTATTGAACAAGTCAAGTGAAATTTATTTATGCAGTGAACCCTTGCCACTTCGCGCTTCAGTTTTTGAGGCTTCACTCTTTCGCGAATTTTTATAAGATATCGATGGGGAACAAATCTGCGAAAAATATATATATATATTTGCATGAAAAAATCCCAAAATGTACACAAATATATTACAAATATTAATTTGGGAATATTATAAATAATAAAATAATACGAATTACAGTAAATAATGCATATTTACTCTCGGAAACGAGAACCAGCATCGCTTGCCTGAGATGCTACTCGCCTACATGAGATTGTAAACAACACACAATTGGTTACTTGCTGGAGAAGCGACCAACCAGAGAGTGCTGCTTTGTAACCCAGCGCCTGATTGGCACAGTGTGGCGCGTTGTTTACTTTTCATCTGTTCTCAGCTTCCTCATCTCTGGATCTGCACGCCTGCTGCGCTTTTGCTAGGCCGTTTCACATGGAGCATTGTTTGATCACGTGTCAAAAGTTTTTTGTCTGTGGTGGTGTGATTTTTTGTGGTTTTCTCGTTGAATATTGCAGTTAATTCAACCCCTACCATGCCACCCAAACGTCTTGCAAGTTCTATGTACAGTACCTACGTTTAAGTGTAAAGGCACAATACATGCATAGAACAGTGTGGGAATGGTTATTAAGGGAATGGGAAAGGTTTATGTAGTGTAAAAGTGTGTGGGAGGGTTTATAAAACTTTAATATAGTGTATAAATAATATATATATATATATAAATAAATATACCGTTTCTACTTCGCAGATTTTTGGTTATAGCGGGTGGTTCTGGAACGCATCTCCCACGATAAAGGAGGGTTTACTGTATAGCCATTTTTAAAACACGTCACACAACAGCTTTATAATCGCATGGGTCCAGATTCCTAATGAGCAAGCCAGGTGCATCAGTAGCAAGGAACAGCTCCCTAGGCAGGGATTAGGAAGAAACCTTGGGAGGACTCGAAAGGCAACCCATTCTACATTGGGCTGCCCGGCTAGTATAAGTTCATATTTATAGTTCTATTTCTAGGCTGAGCAGTCCCTCCATTGTGGATGTTGGGCCTCAGGTTGGAGTCGTCATCAGTGCATCCGTTGGCGGCATTAACACATCCACTGGCAAGCCAGACCATTCTCTAGGTGCTTTTATGGAATTGTCTTTGTAGAAGCATGTAACCAGGATAATAAAATACAAGTTAAATACGTAAACATCAAATTAAGGTGACCACAGTCATGAGGGCTGAGCCATTGCTTTCCACCTAAATCATTATCGCAACTACAGTGAATGCATGACATGGCTGGATGACGGCACCAACATCTCAGATTACGAGAAGACTCTATGACTGGGGGCCCCTAAATTCCACACCTTCATATAGGGGTGTAATGGTACTCAAAATTTGTGCTTCAGTTCACACCACGGTATGGACCCCATGGTTCAGTACGAATTCGGTATGGTAGGGAGGGGGTAGGCAGGAGCTCTGTTCAAAACTACATGATTGGGCCCCAAATCAGTATCCAGTATGCAGTATACAACCAAACTGAAAAAAACATGGTGAACGCTAATGCAGAGAGAGATAGCACATACATATACTTTCATAATCCACTAACCATAGCTAGATAATAATCTGTGAACCATTATTGGCTAGTTAAATAGTGTTTTCTTAGCACTCTTAAAAAAAGCTTTAAAGCCTGTTAATTAAATTACCTACCAGAGGCTATTGTCCAGATAATTGAAAATTGTTTATTGATGGGGACAGGCCTTATTACAGAGATGCGTATAGTTCAGTGAGCCTTTATCAAGGTTTTGTTTACAGGAAGATACAACGCTGCACAAAAGGCATTGGAGTAAGTGAATGCAAGCTTTTTTGTTTTAGATCCATGTTCTTTGAATTGAAGCACTTTGAATTGCCAGTGTGTATGAAAGGTGCTATATAAATATAGCCTTGCCTTCTGAATCAGGGGCGATCCTATGATCAGACCCTTAGGGATGCTAAAGCATTAGCTTGCTAGATAAAAACGTCAGATAGCCACACTCCTACCTACAAATGACAACATAATGTGATCGATGCTTCAGAACAGCAAAAAGAGGACTGCTTCTAATATGTTGGTGCAGAGCGATAAGGAATCCTCTGGGTTACTTTATCCACTACAGTGTGTGTGTGTGCGTGCTCACAGTGCTGCTTCAGGGAGAGTGGAGTAGGAGAAAAAGGTGATAATTTTTGAGGCATTTCCTTTGTTGTTGCTAAATGTTCTATTTAATCATGTATTTTCTAAGGGCGGCATGGTGGTGTGGTGGTTAACACCGTCGCCTCACAGCAAGGCAGTCTGGGTTCGATTCTCGGTCTGGGCTGCTCTGTGTGGAGTTTGCATGTTCTCCCTGTGCCGGTTTTCTCCGGGTACTCCGGTTTCTTCCCACAGTCCAAAGACATGCATGTTTGGTTGATTGGTCACTCTAGATTGCCCGTAGGTGTGAGTGTGTGTGTGTTGGCCATGTGGTGGACTGGTGACCTGCCCATGGTGTACCATGCCTTCGCCTGGAGATGCTGGGATTGGCTCCAGCCCTCTGTGACGGGATTAAGCGGTACAGATAATGGATGGATGTATTTTCTATGGTGTTAAAATTTTTCATCTTATTAGAGACAAACGTCCATTACAAAAACGAGTTCTTGTGCACCCCTAAAAAGGGGATAGACAAACCTATACTCTTAATTGATCTCAAATTATCATGTATTTTTCCAATACTGAAACTAACTACATAAACAATGTCTCATTCATTCATTTTGTTTTCAGAGTTTGTAAGAGTTCACAATTTCAATGTATGTATTCTCCGTTCGACTGCGCACACTGAACCATGAGCACAATACATGTACCATTACTCCCCTACTGTTACGTGTAGCGGATATACTGATAATTGAGTTGTGAAATGGGGCACCACCCTGATATTTCAGGGAAGTATGTATTTGATAACTGTAATAGATGAAATAATGATATACCAGTCTCCTTACCAAAGGGTTAAGTTCTGAATCCGCACAGCGACCTAATACCATCGACCAAAATATGTATTTACCACCGTAATCGGATTAATGAATAAATGTTCAAATTTATTGAATGATTAATATAATAATTAAAGCATTACAGGGAATAACATGTGAATGGTTTGGCTCAGTAATGTAACTAAGTCTACACGTGAATCTACTAATCCAATGCAAAAGGGGAATAATAAACAACTTCCAACTATTATTTGATTGTGAATGGATTATATAGCTAACAGAATACTTTCCTAACTCGGGTAGAACCAGGGAGGAAAAGAGAGTCTCAGAGAGGAATTAGGAAGAGCACGGAATTCCCGACAGAGGCTAATGAAAAGGCTTAATCATATTAAACTAAGAGGGATAGAAATACAGTACGTAGTGGCAAGGTATTAGCACTGGACACCCCAAAATAGCATGTATTTAGCATCTTACTTGCAGGTCAGGGGACCCGTCCGTGGGCGGTCAGCTGTAGAAAGTTGTTGATGACGCGCTTACGGAGAGCACGGATCTTGCTTCCAGCTGGCTCTTACACGACCCAGGTCACTTTTCACTGACTGCTAAGACTTCACAGAGATGCTCATTCTGGGCGGCTTCCAACTTCCTTGGAATTGTGAAGACTTAGTAGGACTTCAAAGCGGCGGTTGCAGGTGCTCAGTCTGATTTTCGTTCACGTTACTTGGCGAGGACTAACTTCAGACTAAACTAAAATCAATAAATGTCGGCCAAACAGAATTAACTTCAATTTAACTGATTAAAAGAAAATGCAATTGATTTAGAAGACTAGATAAATGAGAGCAAATTTTGACGACGACATAAAACAAACTAGGTTAAATACTTTTCTCGAGAAATAAAACGAAGATCTTCTTGGAGGTTGGGATTACGTTCGAACTTAGTTGCGATCTCTTGTCATGTCTCCAACTCTATCTTACTTTCTTGAGATACGCCTTTTAAACTAACTTTTAGGGGCGTGATCGTAGTATAATTATTGGTCAACTATACGGTTTACCACTGGGTCTCGATCACTGAATATTCATTAGCTCTGTCTGGAAAGGGGGTTTTCCTCAAGGAGGAGGAGGAGAGAGAGAGAGTCAACTGTGCTGATGTCACATAAGAACACATGGAGATGCTTACATCTGAAACAATGGCGCACACGTTAATAAATGGATAGGCATGTGTTTAATATAACTCATTACATGTTGATACTTAGTTATACATGAATCTAAAATAATACTACATCAGGATACAGTGGTATCTATATGTTTAAAATAGTGGAACACACAGGAATGTATAGATGTGCATACATTTCAGATACTACAGTCCAATGATACGGGGACATGCATGTCTAAACCAGTGAAACACATAGAAAAAAACATAGATATGCATATGTTTGTAGTAACGCAACCCAAGAATACATGGACATGTATATTTAAAATATTAGAACACATAAGAATACATAGGTATATGCATGAATGTGGGGTGATAATACAATAAAGGTGTTATGATGGAACCAATTACAGAAGCAACCAATTACAGAATTCTTGTATTTATATCAGTCACAGATTACTTAATGCCTGGATGTTGTAGGCACAGAATTCATGATCTTCATTTCAGAGATCTTAAAGAGCTGATGAAATGGACACCGGAGTTTTGATGATAAAGGGTCCTTCCTTTGGTTGTAAGGTAGTCGAGTTTGGTGTCTTTGGAATGCTCACGTCGAGTTGCTTCCTCTCGGCTAGATCTTAATCCAGTGTCCGCAGTGGATGCAAAGTTATAAGGGTCCCTGAAATATTTGCACCTTTATGCACGAGTTTAATCAGGAATTTCCAAGGGATGGCACATTGGCTGAAACCTTGGTGAATCAGATAAGGCTGGATAGTGGGATTTATGACTGAAGGTCCTTCCTGGGTTTGTGGGTTCTGGACCAGGCCAGACCCTCAATTGCACTTTTTATTGCCTCTCTCTCGCACTCAGGAGATCAGATAAGGTCATGTCTCTAACTTCAGAGAGGGAGACCATTGTGGGGGTGTGAGTATCTGAGGGCAGTGGTTAGGGGTAGAAAACCTCATTTTACCTTTCCAAATCCTTCCAAGGATTAGGTGAGGTCAGTTTCTCACACTTAGCGAGGGGGGGGTCATCTCTGTGTATGGTGGTGAAGTGGTTTTGGGCTATCTCCACTACATATGTCCTCGTCCAGGCTGGGGGACGCAACAGAGTGTTCGATTATTTTTAATGGAAAATAAATGAAAATATAATGACCAAACAGACAACTTATTGCTGACGCTATAACCTGGTATTAACAATTGGTAGTAGTATTCCACGAAAAGGGCAAGACAGACGGTCAGTCTTCAGGAGCGACCAAGGCTAAAATAACAAACAAAACAGGTCTTAAATAAAGGTGACCAATCTATACTAACAAGTAAAACAGACAATATCCTAGTTAAACTACACTTACCAAACATGAACAATAAACCCATACAAACAAAAGAGCTACTCCCTATCACCATGATATACTACAAAAACACACAGGTTGCCTACCTGACTATTACGACTGACAAACAAAGAGACAGTCTAAAGCACTGCCGAGGTGTATACGCGAGTATACACGATTATACACAGGTGGCATTCACATACACATGGACGTTCTCTCCTTTCCTCTCTCCCTCCTCTCTCGTCTGCTCTTTGTCCTTTTATCCTATCTTTCGGTATGATGTCAGACCCGGTACGGATAGGCTGAACTGAGAAGGAAAGGGGTAAAATCCGGGACGGACCTAGAACTGAGAACAGAAAAAGATAACGCAAAAAAACCCTCACATTATCCACATTACACCTACCTTCATATGTAGTACATTAACTGAAGGCTTGATTAAATGCGTCTTAAGTCTAGATTTAAACATTGGAACTGTCAGAATTTCTGATTGGAGCTGTAAATCTGTTCCATTACTGTGAGGCTTAAAAGGAGAAGGCTCTGGCTGTAGCCTTGCTAATTTTCAGAACTAAGAGAAATCCTGCATTTTGAGATCGCAGCAGGCGAGATGGGTTATGGTATGCAATGATGAGGACAACCAGTAGATACACCAGTGTTGCTGGAGATTCTTTGTGTGTAAATGTCACTGTCTAAATCAATGAGAAGCGTGTGGGTTCGACATTGGTCCTGCACAGTCTTGCCATTCAGCCACTGTTGGGCTGTTGAGCAAAGCCCTTAATCCTCTTGGCTACAGGGTGATGTACAGTGGCCCACCCTGCACTCTGACCCCAGCTCGCCAATATGTAGAGATATGCAACGGTGTGTGGGTGGGGCTGACAGCTTTGTGGAAACTAAACACAGTCACAAATATGGCATAAAATTACATGAACATGAAGGGGTGGATAGACAGATTACAGCATTTTGAAAGTCAGTTTGGTGTTAAAGATCATCCATTTCACCAAGATATTATGGATATTCCATGAAATGCATTGATATTACTTGAAAAGTGCCCCTGTCACAACATCCTTGGCCCCCCTAAATGAGGCGTGATGTGAAGATGCATCATTTTGTAAATGGCGATAAACTTTAGCGAATTAGGCTAACATTTTTGGATCCTGAGCTTGGGTTCACCATTATGAATTTGTACTGTTTTCCATTCTTGGTCCTTTCACTTGCTAAGAAGTTACGTTTTACTGAGATTTGTGCCTGGTACAGTCCCTTTATTAAGGTACGCTACTTAGTGAAATCCTGGTGAATCTCTCAAGATGCTAGTAGCAATACAACAACAGTTCTCTGGATAAAGGTGGTAATAAAAGACTATGTGGTCATATGCAGAAGGAGACTTGACATGAACCTTACTAACGGTTAAGCTGTCTACAACTGAACACTTCTACCAAGACCGCATTACATAACTTTTTCTACCATTAAACAAATCCAACATGCTTTTCTCCAAGCATGCCCAATAGCATCCCTAATAACAAACTTTGTGTTCTATAGGAGCCGCAAGAGAAAACTAGAGGAAGCCAAGGAAGATGGCGGAGCTGATGATGACACCTTTAACAAACATGAAGACTTGTCTAGGCAGTCTAGTAAGGACTCTAATGAGGATGAGGGAGGAAGCAGCTCAGAAGCAGATGAGATGGCTGCTGCTTTGGAGGCAGAGTTAAATGACTTTATTTGACCTGGGAGAGGATGAGAGCGAAGTAGACCGACAGCTACAAGAGCTACATTTTCACACTGCCTTTGTTCACACATGGTACCTCAGTTATATGAATAAATAGGTTTATTGATATGTGGTACATGATTATTGTATGCATATAAAAAGGTGGGGATAGGCAGATTTGTATATACATGTTTTAGAGGGGCCTAAAAGATATTTGAAGGGTTACATTTTCTTTCTATACAAATTTCAAATAAATGTATACAAAAAATGGAATAAAAACAATTGGTCATGAATGCCAGAGTGACAAAAGTTATTTTTATTTTGACCAGCAGCTACATGTTTTCTTTCATTTTCTTTGTCTTCTATTACTTCTGTTACTGCTCTTTTCTTATCTCTCTTGGTTTATAATACTGGAATTTTCTATTGTTTCTTGTAGAATGTGCTTTTCTGATTTCTCTTTTTTTTTTTTTTTTTGTTGCATGATACTTGACAAATATTAGCAATCATGGCATTCAAATTTAAGGTGACTGCTTATAGTGAATACTTTTCCAAAATTAAACATTTAATTGAGTTCTGCCATATTCGAAAAATAAAAGCTTATGTTGCATTGTGTTAGGATGATGTAATCTGTTTTATGTGCCACTATTTTCAATGAAAGTCTGATGTTAAATTCTTGTATATCCGATTGCATACTTGACTGGGAAACATTTAATAAAGTTTTTTATAAATAAATCTGACATTTTAAAACATTTTCAGAAGTGTTTCAGAAAAATAATAACGGCATTATAAACAGGTCCAAATAGGAAGATTCCATACCCAGAAAAATGCAAATGGAAGTTGGATTGAGAAACATAAATATACCCAAGATACCCTTAGAATGTAAAATTACAAAATGTGGCACACATTTGTTGCTACAGGCTGCAACCTAAAATTAACAAAACAAAAACATTTTTCTCACATCTTTGTTTTTGTCTAATTTTCTCTCACAAACTCATTGCAGTTGGTCACAGTAAGAAAGCATCGTCCTGGGATATGTTGTCTTCTCTGCATTTGAGGTCTACAATGTGTTCCAGATGTGTTCTTTTGAGATTTCCTGTGTTCCAGTTTAGTGTTTTCCTGTTAACAAAAGCTTTATATGCTGAAATATCCAAAATGTTGAAACAATTACAAATGGCCATTGTATGCATCCTTTTGCAGCTGTAGCCAGTCACTAGTTTTTTTGTGGCATTATTTAACTCATGATGATTTCTGGTTTTTGATGCACTTGACAACAGTCTCTGTACATATGAGTACCATGTAGCATTTGTGGCACATAGGTCATTAAGCACGTCTGCTTTGAATACAAACTTTTGTTTGAACAGTTGACAGGCCTGTTCTTTGTAGTCAACAGCTGAGGTGGAACCTCTGGCTTGTTTTTCCTTACTGTTCCTACCATTGTCAGCTTACTTTTTAGGAGCTCCTTTCTTAACTTTGTGTGAAGTAAAAATAAAAATAAAAAAAATGCAAGTTCCGTGCATATGATGATGTCATCACAGGTGTTAGAAATTCGGCCTTCAGGAATCAGATTCAGGAGTCAGGAGACTGGACGGCTTCAGTGTTGACAAGTTTATTGACACACAGAGCATGTAACATAAGGTGGATCACGACCAGTTCTTCTGTAGTCTATTTGGGAGAACCTTATATACATGGAATTGGGAGGAATGAAGGAGGAAGGAGGAGTTTAAGGGGGGTAAGTGGAGGATGAAGGTGAGGAGGAAGAGGAGTTTAAGGGGGGTCACTGTGGGATGAAGGTGAGGGCACTTGGGCAATCAACATTGGGTTGGGTAGTTGATAGTTGTCACCTTAGCACCTAAGCGACCCCCTTAGAGACACCAGCGGCCATAGTTAAGTGTATCCCGGGGGCTAGAGCGCCTGACATCAGGGCTAATCTTAAGGTGCTGGCTAATCGTAAATATTCAAAGATAGTGGTACACGTCGGCACCAATGATGTGGGTTTGAGACAGTCCGAGATCACTAAGGGTAATGTTAAAGAGGTGTGTGAGTTAGCGGGGACTATGTCAGATGCCGTAATATGCTCTGGTCCCATTCCAATTCGGCGTGGCGCCGAAACCTACAGCAGGTTATTGGCGCTACACCGCTACATGTCTAAATGGTGCTCAGAAAACAACGTGGGTTATATAGATAATTGGACGCGTTTTGAGGGCAGGCCTGGCCTTTTGAAGCGAGACGGCATTCACCCTTCTTGGGAGGGTGCTGCTCTCATTTCCCGTAGCATATCTGCTAGGCTTACTAGTGGTAGTGTAGGACTTGTAAGTGGAGATTGACAAACCAGAGCCGAGGCCAGGCAGCAGACACAAAGGCTAAACCGACTGTCTGCTAGCTGCAAAGAGACGTCACCTAGGTCACACTGGATTGAGACTGTGTCAGTTCCTCTAGTACCAAAAAATAACTCTCGCAAAGTTAGTAGACAAAATTTAATCAATGTTAAATTGGATTATGCTCCCTTGGAGAGTAGTTTAAATCTGAAACTAGGACTGCTAAATATTAGATCCCTGTCATCTAAAGCATTGCTGGTTAATGAAATGATTACCGATCATAATCTATGCATGCTCTGCTTGACGGAAACCTGGACCCGGCCAGATGATTATATGGCCCTAAATGAAGCCTCTCCCTCTGGCTATAGATATGTTCATAACCCCCGTCCAAATGGTCGAGGAGGTGGTGTCGCCACAATATATGACTCTGATATAGACATTTCTCAAAAATTCGGCTTTAAATTTAAATTTAATTCTTTTGAACATCTCATCCTCACTGTTTCAAATGTATCAAATCTGACAACCAACAAGGCGTCACAGTCGTTTATGTTAATTACTATTTACCGCCCCCTGGTTCTTACTCTGAGTTCTTGCAGGAGTTTTCAGACTTCCTGTCTCATGTAGTGCTAGTACAAGTTATGCTTGACTGACGGTATTCATCAGCCGCCCCGCTACCGAATGAAACGAACTATAGCACCTAGTACCATAGCCGCACTCACTGACATTTTACCCGGTTTGACAGAAATTGATACACCTGTAGCTCCGGAAGGACTAGAGCATTTTACCGAGCACATTGAGACTTCTCTTCGTACAGCATTAGACAAGGTTGCACCATTACACTATAAGAGAGCCTCTGAGAGAAGAATAGCGCCATGGTATAACGAGCACACGCATAGTCTCAAACGAGCTGCGAGGATCCTGGAGCGTAAATGGCGAAATTCAAAGTTAGAAGTGTTTAGGCTATCATGGAAAAGCAGCCTTAGTGAATATAAGCATGCCCTCCATACGGCAAAATCCTCATACTTATCAGCTTTAATAGAAAAACATAAAAACAATTCTGCACTCCTATTTAAAACTGTTTCCAGTCTAACAAGGAGCCATGATCAAATCAATCCACTAATCCCACTAGAGTGTAGCAGTAATAATTTTATGAAATTCTTTAATGATAAGATTGATAAAATTAGGGAAAAAAATTGGTTGTGCTATCTCAGAGCCTGTCAACATGCCTATGCACCTTGACAGCTGTCTGGTCAGCTCTGATGCCCTGTTAGAGTCCTTCTCCCCAATTGGTCGTGAGGAGCTTATTTCATTGGTGGAATCTGCCAAGCCCTCCACATGCATACTAGATGCAGTACCAACCCATTTACTTAAAGAATTACTGCATAGCAATATAGAACCTTTGCTCACTATAATAAACTGCTCTCTGAGCCTGGGCTATATTCCCAGTTCATTTAAACTTGCAGTTATCAAGCCGCTAATTAAAAAACCTGGTCTTAACCCCCAGGAAATGTCCAACTATAGGCCTATCTCTAATTTGTCATTCATATCCAAAATTCTAGAGAAAGTAGTTTCTTCACAACTCTCCTCCTTCCTACAGACAGAACATGTCTTAGAATTATTTCAGTCTGGATTTAGACCCCACCACAGCACTGAAACTGCGCTGACTAAAGTAGTAAATGATCTCTTGATATCCTCTGATAAAGGACACATTTCTTTTCTCATACTGCTAGACCTCAGTGCGGCTTTTGACACCATTGATCATAATATTCTACTTAATAGGCTGGAGACACTCGTTGGTATAAGAGGTCAAGCACTCTCCTGGTTCAGGTCCTACCTGACAGATCGTTACCAATTTGTACTAGTAAACAACGAATGCTCAGAGCATTCTAAGGTAAAATATGGTGTCCCACAAGGATCTGTACTGGGCCCCATATTATTTACATTATATATGCTTCCACTGGGCACTATCATCCGTAGGCATGGTATTAGTTTCCATTGCTACGCAGATGATACTCAGTTGTATATATCTTCCAATCGGATGATATCACCACTACTCTCAAGATTGAGAGCTGCGTCCAGGACATTAAAAACTGGATGGCGTCTAATTTTCTTCAACTAAATTCTGATAAGACTGAGGTGCTGATTCTTGGGCCTAAAGCTGCTAGAAGCAGCTGGGCTGATATTCCCCTTACCCTAGATGGGTTTTCAGTAACACCCAAGTCTACCGCATAAAAAAAAGCTTAGGTGTCACTATTGATTCGGATCTTTCATTTGACACACATATATGCAATGTCACTAAGGCTGCCTTTTTTTTCCATTTACGTAATATCGCCAAGCTGAGACACTTACTTTCATTAGCTGATGCAGAGAAGCTGGTCCATGCTTTTTTGTCTCGTCAAGATTGGACTACTGTAATGGTCTTCTAATTGGATGCTCTAAACAGTCCATAAAGAAGCTACAACTTGTACAAAATGCTGCAGCTAGAGTCCTAACTAAGGCTAGAAAATTCGATCATATTAGTCCCACTCTCGCGGCATTACATTGGCTTCCGATTAAACATCGAATTGAATTTAAAATTCTTCTCTTAACCTATAAGGCGTTAAATGGTCTTGCCCCACAATATCTGAGTGAACTCATTGCTTACTACAACCCATCTCGCCCTTTACGCTCCCAAAATGCTGGATTTCTCTTAGTTCCAAAAATTTGTAAGACTACAGCCGGAGGCAGAGCTTTCTCCTTTAAAGCCCCTCAATTATGGAATAGCCTTCCAGCTCCAATCCGAGATTCTGACACAGTTCCAATCTTTAAATCTAGACTTAAGACTCACCTATATAATCAAGCCTTCAGTTAAATATTCCCCTAGTAAGGTGCGGGGCTCAGGGGCCCCCAGGCGTTGAGATTTCTGGTAATCTGAGATGTTGATGCTGTCATCCAGCTGTGTCATGGCATCACTCTAGTTGTGACTGACTTGACTGGAAAGCAATGTCTCAGTGAGCCCTCATGACTGTGGTCACCTCTGGACCCCTCCCTTTAGTTAAGCTGCTATAGATTAGCCTGCCGAGCTACATGCTAATCACTGGCACATGAGCTATGTACATTTAAATCAATGGTGGTTAAACTGACATCCTCACACTCAGTCTGTATTGTCCATCTTTTTTGCATGCTTCTACCCAAGACGACTGCATGCAAGCACCTACAAGCACCTGGGAGATGGTCTGGCTCGCCGGTGGATGTACTGATGCCGGGGTTGGATGTACCATTGTTGTGGGGACGTGCTGATGCTGGCTCCTACCTGAGGAGCACCATCTGCACCGAAGGGACTGTGACTACTTGGCCGGGGAACAAGAACTTTAAGCTATAACTGTAGAACCACCTCTTGTTCACAAATACGGACTGGTGCTAACGGGCCGCCCAATGGAGGATGGGTTCCCTTTTGAGTCTTGGTCCTCCCAAGGTTTCTTCCTATTCCCCGCCATCTTAGGGAGTTTTTCCTTGCCACTGTCGCCTTTGGCTTGCTCATTAGGGATCTGGACCCATACAATTTGTAAAGCTGCTTTGAGACAACATGTGTTGTAAAAAGCGCTATATAAATAAAATTGACTTGACTTGACTTGACCTTAGGGTTAAGACTTCAAAGGATATACAAACAAAGGACAGAGGTGTTGGGCATGCAAAGGTGGGCAACCATCCCACACTTCTCAGGGAATTTGATGATCGTCACATCAGGGGTTGATTGTATATAGACAGACAGCAGACGAAGAACAATCTCCATAGAGACAAAGGGGTGAGATCTGAAAGAAGCATTTTTCTCTCACAGGCATCCCTGATGGTATGTGTAAACCCTGTCCCTTCGTTCTGTCTTGATGGCATTAAGGCCAGGATTGTAAAATGGGGAGGTGAGGCACCCACTTGTCCCACACTGTCCTGGTGTCTCTGCCATCAAGCTAGTCTGACATCTTGGTTTTTGAAGCATCTTGGAAATAATATGAGACCTTTCTAGAGACTCTGAGGCATGGAAAAGTATCACTGAGACATGCCAGTTTCTGCATCCCACAGGAATTTTGTGGATTCCTCTTAGGGTCAGAAAACTCCAGCAAGAAGCCCAAAATATAAATGTAAATGGATTTAGTCTATCTCCTACCCTCTAATTTGTTGAAGTCTGATTTTCAGGATGTCCATAACGAAAAGTTCAAAAGTGCATAGCAGTCATCTGTTCTGTTACACATTGAACTATCTCAATGCATGGGGGAGTGGTGGTGGGTGCTTCCAATGCACTGCGTGTTATTACCAAGACAAAAGGGCACTAATCGCTTCACAGCAGGGAAGTAGGCTACTGGGTGGCTGGTTTACTTGATGAAAATTTTTCATAGCTTTAGTCCAATTAATGTTAATCTGCAAGACAATGAGTTCACTGTACTCGAATGGCCTCCACCGTCACCAGATCTCAATCCAATAGAGCACCTTTGGGATGTGGTGGAACGGGAGTTTCACATCATGGATGTGCAGCCGACAAATCTGCAGCAACTGTGTGATGCTTTCATGTCAATATGGACCAGACTCTGAGGAATGTTTCCTGTATCTATGCCATGAAGAACTAAAGCAAAAGGGGGTCCAACCCTGTACTAGCAAGGTGTACCTAATAAAGTGGCTGGTGAGTCTATGTTCAAATAAAGAAATCTAAAGATTACCTCAGATTAATGCAGATCTGTGTCGTGGATATACTGAATTATGAATTATGAAACGGGGCACCATCCTAATTGCTCAGGAAAATATGTATGACAACTGGAATAGATGAAAACTTTCGACGGGCGATCAAACGATGCTCCATGTGAAACGGCCGAGCGGAAGCGTAGAAGGCGCGCAGACCCGGAGATGAGGAAGCTGTGCACAGACGAAAAGTAAACAATGCGCCACTGTACTGAGCCAATCAGGCACTGGGATACAAAGCAGCACTCTCTGGTTGGTCGCTTCTCCAGCAAGTAACCAATCATGTGACCAATCATTTGAGACAATACAAATTAGAACACCCAAAGGTGGTAGAAATAATCAGCTCCTCAGATTTTACCAATGAAATAAGCTCCTCATGACCAATTGGGGAAAAAAACTCCAAAAAAGCACCAGGGCTGACTAGACAGATGGGAGAGTGCATTTGCAGGGTGTCAGTGTCTGAGATAGCATGACTAAGTTTTCCCTAATTTTATCAATCTTATCAGTAAAAAACTTCATAAAACTGTTACTGCAGCACTCCTGTGGGATTCAATTTGGTCATGATTTCTTGGAGTCTTGGATTGTTTTTATGCTTTTCTATTAAAGCCGATAAGTACGAGGATTTTGCTGTACGGAGGGCATGCTTATATTCAATAAGGCTGCTTTTCCATGATAATCTATATACTTCTATCTTAGAATTTCGCCATTTACGCTCCAGGATTCGCACGGCTCCTTTGAGACTACGCGCGTGCTCGTTGTACCAAGGCGGCATCTTTCTCTCATTTACTCTCTTATATCGCAATGGTGCATCCTTGTCTAAAGCTTTACGGAGAGAAAACTCGACGTGCTCGGTAATACGCTCTAGCCCTTCTGGAAATACAGGTGGAGCCCTGTTTGTCAAATCCGGTAAATTATCAATGAGCGCAGATGTAGTACTAGATGTAATAATTGGTGCAATAAAATGGATAAGATGCAATAAAGAATTGCTTGAAAGTTTATTCTAAAAGTGTAATGCAGATTTTCAAAGTGGATGGTAAAATCGCCTACTATAATCACCTTATCAGCCAATATCACTATAAGAGACAGGAGCATTATTGAATTTAACATGTATCAAATTTTGTCTACAAATTTTACGAGAACTGTTTTTTGATACTCGAGGAACAGACACAGTTTCAATCCATTGTGACCTAGGTGATGTCTCCTCAAAGCTCGGTTTAGCCTGTGTGTCTGCTGCCTGGCTTCGGCTCTGGTTTGTCAATCCCCATTAACTACTCCTACACTACCACTATTAAGCCTAGCGCATATACTACTAGATATGAGAGCAGCACCCTCCCAAGAGGGGTGAATGCCATCCCGCTTCAAAAGGCCAGGCCTGCCCACAAAACGTGTCCAGTTGTCTATATAACCCACTTTGTTTTCTCAGCACCATTTAGACATCCAGCAGTGTAGCGCCCATAACCTGCTGTAAGTTTCAACACCACGCTGACCTGGAATGGGGCCAGATTACAGCGTAGTTACAGAGTTACAAACTCACACACTTCTTTAAACGTTATCTTTAGTAATCTCTGATTGTGTAAACCCCACATCATTGGTGCCGACGTGTATAACTTATATATGTATATATCTTGGAGTATTTACGTTTAGCCAGCACCTTTAGGTTAGCCCTGATGTCAGGCGCTCTAGCCCCCGGATACATTTGACTATGGCTGCTGATGTCTCTAAAGGGGTAGCTACATTCACGTGTCGGAGCTGTGAATCTCCTACAACCAGAGCTCTTTTAACAGGGCTCTCAGCCGGTGTATCGCCGAGTGGGGCAAACCTGTTCGACACACGAACCTGAACTGAATGGTGCTCAGCCCTACGGCTATGCCGCCAAGACATCACGCATTCGCCCCGCTGCGAGGGCACTAATGCCGGAGCTGGAGGCTCGCTAACCATGGCTCTGGGTACGGCTGTGGCAACCGGGACTGCTACACTAGACGCTAACTCTCTAGGTCTTTCTAGAGACTTTCTAGCCCGGATGCGCTCCTCTAAACACGAAATCTTCTCCGTTAGGCTAATGATTAAGCTACACTTTTCTCATACAAAATTACTATAACTATACATGCCACACTCAGCACACTCAGCACAAGCAACAAGCGACTCAGACATGTTTAAATACACTGAAAAAACAACCTTGTAAGATTTACTTGATAAAATCCTCATAATAATTTGCACTAACATTTTTTAAGTAAATAGGACCAACCTTGAAAGCAACTGCAGAATTCAAACCTACATAAATGCATGTACTCACTCACTGTTCAGGGCCAGATTGGAACACTTATTTTAAACAAGACAAATGGATGATGAAAAATCTTGTACAATTATGCAACAGCAGCATGAATGGCCATTTTTACTGTACTGAAAATGAAAGTAAGACAGTGCTGTTCCAATGCATACTTTTTAGCATAAATGCAAAAAAATAAAATAAAATAAAAATAAATAAATCATAGATAGAAAATATTAACATATTTAGTGCCATTAATTTATTAAAATTTAAATGGAACTGGCATATGAAACTGCAATTGCAACGTTCAAAACCACACTCTGAACTACTAAAGCATTAAAACATTTATGAATTACATTTTTTTTCAGTACTTTTTAATACTTTTTTTATACTTCAGTGTTTGAGAAGAGAAACAGTTGTGGAGATAGAAACCTGGGAGTTGCCTATTTGGAAAGAGCAGAGAGGCATGTCTTGACAAGTCATTGACTTTGTGAGACAAAGTAGAACTTGGACACATGAATGCAAACAGACAGCCCAAATATATATAGCAGCTGGGCTGATATTCCCCTTACCCTACCCTAGATGAGTTTTCAGTAACACCTACCGCAAAAAGCTTAGGTGTCACTATTGATTCGGATCTTTCATTTGACACACATATATGCAATGTCACTAAGGCTGCCTTTTTCCATTTACATAATATTGCCAAGCTGAGTCACTTACTATCATTAGCTGATGCAGAGACGCTGGTCCATGCTTTTGTCTCGTCAAGATTGGACTACTGTAATGGTCTTCTAATTGGATGCTCTAAACAGTCCATAAAGAAGCAACAACTTAGGCTAACTAAGGCTAGAAAATGTTATCATATTAGTCTCACTCTCGCGGCATTACATTGGCTTCCGATTAAATATTGAATTGAATTTAAAATTCTTCTCTTTACCTATAAGGCGTTAAATGGTCTTGCCCCACAATATCTGAGTGAACTCATTGCTTACTACAACCCATCTCGCCCTTTACGCTCCCAAAATGCTGGATTTCTCCTAGTTCCAAAAAATTGTAAGACTATAGCTGAAGGCAGAGCTTTCTCCTTTAAAGCCCCTAAATTATGGAATAGCCTTCCAGCTCCAATCCGAGATTCTGACACAGTTCCAATCTTTAAATCTAGACTTAAGACTCACCTATTTAATCAAGCCTTCAGTTAATATTACCCTAGTGAGGTGCGGGGCTCAGGGGCCCCCAGACGTTGAGATTTCTGGTAATCTGAGATGTTGATGCTGTCATCCAGCTGTGTCATGGCATCACTCTAGTTGTGACAATGACTTAACTGGAAAGCAATGTCTCAGTGAGCCCTCTTGACTGTGGTCACCTCTGGACTCCTCCCTTTAGTTATGCTGCTATAGATTAGCCTGCCAGAGCTACATGCTAATCACTGGCACATGAGCTATGTACATTTAAATCAATAGTGGTTACATTGACATCCACACACTCAGTCTGTATTGTCCATCTTTTTGCATGCTTCTACCCAAGACGACTGCATGCAAGCACCTACAAGCACCTGGGAAATGGTCTGGTTTGCCGGTGGATGTACTGATGCCGGTGTTGGATGTGCCATTGCCGTAAGGGGACGTGCTGATGCTGGCTCCTACCTGAGGCTCACCATCTGCACCGAAGGGACTGTGACTACTTGGCCAGGGAACAAGAACCTTAAGCTATAACTGTAGAACCACCTTTTGTCCACAAATACGGACTGGTGCTAACGGGCCACCCAATGGAGGATGGGTTCCCTTTTGAGTCTTGGTCCTCCCAAGGTTTCTTCCTATATCCCCGCCATCTTAGGGAGTTTTTCCTTGCCACTGTCGCCTTTGGCTTGCTCATTAGGGATCTGGACCCATACAATTTGTAAAGCTGCTTTGTGACAACATGTGTTGTAAAAAGCGTTATATAAATTAAATTGACTTGGAAGTTCCATGTAGAGACAAACTGCTGTTTATGAGGGGAAGGTCCAGTGCAGTCATCCTTGATAAGTTGTTAGTCATTTGCATGATGCAAAAGTGAATCGGAGTGTAGCTGAGATGTAAAGTGCATGCCATTGCAGCAATATCTAAGATAGCAACTTAGACTTCAATGCTTGTACCTTTGGGGACAGTTTGATCACATCCAGTTCCAGGAAAAGCTTCTGGAAGACCTCAAAAGTGTATCATAGTGTTGGAGGGTATGCCAGATTGAGAGCATAAATCAGTCCCATGAGCAGCGCACAAGCTTTAGCAGTATTGCAACATCCCGGCAAGATCTCTGTGCCATCAAGTTGGATGGAAACGTTCACTGGATCCCCTCCATCAGCACCATGGATGACCAAGATCTTGAGGATGTGTTCAGTGATGTCACTGTGGTTGTCCTCCTACACAGAATTTGCAAGAACACAAAAATCTATTGAGAAACAAGTGGAACAGCTTGATTTGATTAACTTGCAATTTAAATAAAAATTAGTTAAATGAATTTTTCAACTGTACTGTTAAAAAGAGAAAAAACACAATTTACCCGGCAATCTTCAAACAGTTCTTCTTTCTCACCAAGGTACAGTATAAGGCTGCGTATAACAGTATCTCTTCTCATTTCAATGCTTTGTTTCTGCAAACAGATGAAGACTGTGTCAACAATGCATCAATGCAACCATACATTATCCACACTGTCAATGAACTGTCAAGTAAGTACACAAGCATTTATTTGCAAAGATGTGTGCTGTATGTGTACACACGGGGCAGTATGTGTTTAAGTATTAGAAAGACTGTAACATAAAAATTGAACAACCACAAATTGTAATAAACAGACCTCATATATTTTGTCCAAGTGAGGCCTCAGCTTGGTCCTTACAACACCACCCTTGGTCTTCATCAAGGCAAGAAATTGTGTAGTAGTCAAGCTTGTACATGAAGCTCTGCTCTAGGGAAACTGGAGTTATTCTCCTAAATTCAACTTTGATCTGAACCGACAAAAGATTAAAAAGTATGTCAGGAACTGATGCAAAATGAAAGGAGTGAACATGCTATATAGGTGTAACGCCGAGCGCAGCGTGAAGTTAGAAGGCGGACACAGGCGCTGAGGAGAGTGAGATTTATTATAGAAGGGCATTCCAAAATCAGGGTCGAATAGGCAGGCTTGGGTCAAATCATCCAGAGAGTCATACATAGTTTTAACAAAGGCAGAACACGAAGCATACACGGGGCTGAAGCAGAATAAGCAACGAATAGACTAAACGCGAAGAAGCACAAACACGACAGTAACACTACAGAGGTATTTAGACTACGTATCACGACAGAGAGACGACAGAGGCTGTAGACAAAATAACCAGCAAAGGAAAGAACCAAACACAGGATATAAATAGACCAGAACAAACCTGAGACAACTGAAATACTTAATGAGGGGCAGGGATTACAAAATACAAGGAGGGACTAAGAAGCACATGGCTACAAAAACAAACACAGACACGAGAGTGACAAGAGGGGGCGGGGCAGACCGTGACAGAACCCCCCCCCCCAAAAAAGCGCATCCACCCGGATAGCGCAAAAAAGAAAAAACATCAAAACACACGAGGAAAACCAGAAACAGAGGACAACGGAAAACGAAACCCCAACACAGGCCAGGCAACCGACAGGGGGATCGGCACAAACACAGGAGCTAACACAGGCACAGAAACAGAGACAAGCAGGGGCACAGGCAAAAACGAATCCGAATGCTCCGACCCACTTGAGGTATCGGGAGCTCGCAGTGCTGTTTCACAGCACGCCGAGTGCTGATGTACAGACCACCTGCACATTCACTCCTCCTGACCACGTCTTGTGCTACAGGTTGCTCCTCCCTGTAGCGGTCATCAAGACGGGCAGGCTCATGGCGCTCTTCCGGGTTCTCACGGCAATAGACAGCTAAATGGAAGATGTCCAGAATAGCCTGTCTATCCCGTAGAGAACCCCCTGTACCCGCAGCGCCAGGGGATTTCCTGTCTCCGGTGCGTTCGCGCTGTAACACCGGAGATGTGAACTGCACGGGAGCAGCCAACATCTCGTTACCGCGACGGAACTCACCGGAGTCTCGCTCTCTCGCTGTGTCCTTTGGTGGCTGGTTATTATGTTACGCTGAGCACGGCGTGAAGTTCGAAGGCGGACACAGGCGCCAAAGAACCAAACACAAGATATAAATAGACCAGAACAAACCTGAGACACCTGAAATACTTAATGAGGGGCAGGGATTACAAAATACAAGGAGGGACTAAGAAGCACATGGCTACAAAAACAAACACAGACACTAGAGTGACAAGAGGGGGCGGGGCGAACCGTGACAATAGGGCATTCTAAATCCTAATACTGATACAAAAAGTACAAAAACACAAGCCACCACTTTTTATCATCAATTATCAACTCAAAAACTAATTTGATTTCCAATTTCAACAATGAGGAAAATGTGTGTCAAGTGTGTTTATGTGGTCAACCAGGAACATATATCCAACCATAATATATATTAAAAAAGAAATTTTGTTAATGTCTCCTACCTCAGCATCACAAAACAAGGCAGGCCATTTTTCTCTGAATTCATCCGCAGCTGGACTACCACTCACAACCTCAAGCCTTCGATAGAAGAATGTTTTGGCCATTTTTTCCTGAATAACCTTTGCGTTGTTCTTCTTCTTTACTTCTTTCAGACGTTCTTGTCTTTCCCTCTCCAGACTGCTGCTAGTTTCTCCACTTGGATGTGGAGGAAGGTAGTTCACTTCTGCCCTCTTTGGTCTATTGCAATTTTTTGCTGGATTTTATGTTTATGTGATTTACAGAAAGTGTGCAATAATTGTCTAAACAAAAATAGGCAGGTGCATAAGTTTGGGCACCCAAAAAAAAACCTTAACTCAATATTTAGTAGATCCTCCTTTCGCATAAATAACAGCCTCTAAACGCTTCCTATAGCTTTTAATGACAGTCTGGATTGTGGCTGAAGGAATTTTAGACCATCCTTCTTTACAAAACATCTCTAGTTCATTTAGGTTTGATGGTTTCCTAGCATGGACAGCTCTCTTTAAGTGACACCACAGATTTTCAATAATATTCAGGTCTGGGGCCTGAGATGGCCATTCCAGAATGTTGTACTTGTTCCTCTGCATGAATGCCTTAGTAGATTTTGAGCAGTGTTTAGGGTCGTTGTCCTGTTGGAAGATCCAGCCCCGGCGCAGCTTCAGTTTTGTCACTGATTCCTGGACATTGAGGGACACATGGATTCCAATCAATATCATATTGATATTGATATTGGAATCCATGTGTCCCTCAACTTTAACAAGATTCCCAGTCCCTGTACTGGCCACACAGCCCCACAGCATGATGGAACCACCACCAAATTTTACTGTAGGTAGCAGGTGTTTTTCTTGGAGTGCTGTGTTCTTTTTCCTCCATGCATAACGGCCCTTGTTATGGCCAAATAACTCTATTTTAGTTTCATCAGTCCACAGCACCTTACTCCAAAAGGAAGCTGGCTTGTCCAAATGTGCTTTAGCATACATCAAGCGGCTCTGTTTGTGATGTGGGCGGAGAAAAGGCTTCCTCTGCATCACTCCGAATAGTTGAACGATGCACAGTGACTCCATCAGTAGCAAGATGTTGTAGGTCTTTGGTGCTGGTCTGTGGGTTGAATCTGACTGTTCTCAACATCCTTCGCTTCTGTTTATTTGAGATTTTGCTTGGTCTGCCATTTGGAGCCTTGACTTGAACTGTGCCTGTCTTCTTCCATTTTCTCACAATGTTTCTCACAGTGGAGACTGAAAGCTGAAATCTCTGAGATAGCTTTCTGTATCCTTCCCCTAAACCATGACGGTGAACAATATTTGTTTTCAGGTAATTTGAAAGTTGTTTTGAAACTCCCATGCTGCGACTCTTCAGAGAAGATGCAAAGAGGAGAAAAACGTACAATTGCCACCCTTAACTACACTTTCTCATAATTTGAGTGACCTGCGTATGGAGGTCAAGGGTCACTGAACTTACCAAACCAAATTTGAGTTCCAATAATTAGTTCTAAAGGTTTTGAAATCAATAAAATGACAACAGTGCCCAAACTTATGCACCTGCCTATTTTTGTTTAGACAATTATTGCACACTTTCTGTAAATCACATAAACTTCATTTCACTTCTCAAATAACACTGTGTTTGTCCCCTATATGATATATTTAACTGAATTTTTTTATCCAAACATTCAATGATTTATAAAGGTAAATCAGGAAAATTAACAAGGGTGCCCAAACTTTCGCATATAAGCACTGTGTCAGATGAACTAACTGAAGAATTATCATCTTGGAAAGATTGATCCAGTGGGAGGGGAGGAAGCAGTGGTGAGGAAGAGGAGGAAGCAGTGGTCTCAGTGATGGGAGTAAATGTTAGAACAACAGATGGTTCTGTTTTAACTAGTTTGATTGTGTCTTTGTCCTTAATCACACGTAAGAGTGAAGAACTGGTTATCAAAATCTTTGTCCATATACATAACAGTAAAACTCCCTTGGAGCTGAAAGTGATCCTGGACTGTTGTCAGAAGTGCCTCTAAAGTGCTAGGGATTCCATCTGCTAGGACTAACTTGTGAATTTGAGAATCTTCAATAACAACACGCAGTTGAGTTGGGCCAGACATTATCACAGCCTTGAGCAAGTAGAATGCCTGGAGAAACAAAAAGAGACAGACAGACAGACAATATTTAATAAGAGAATAACAAAGCTTGCCTTTCAAGAGTTTATGATTAATGCATGCTATAGACAAAAATACATCAAAAATACTTTATTAATACAAATTTAAATACTTATGATTAGCTAGTAAGGGTAAATTGATACTTCACCTAGTAGGAGATGTGATGTTTCAGAGAAACCATTCAATTGCCTTCCACTGCATAGGTTGCCAATAGGTATGTGTCAGCAAGTTCTGACTGTTCTACTACCTTGACTATGCTTGTGGACTCCAATTTGAAACATCTAAAATGTTCAGTACCTTGCACTTTGCAATTTTACTACAAAAACTAAGCTGTCATGAACAATGATGTTTTGTAGTATTTCTGCAGTCAGGCAACCCACCCATGGAGCTATATGCCAACATCATGCCAATACTGTAACTGGTACCATGAAATTCTGCCCTGTTTGTCAAATGAATGACTACTTCTTCAGGAAATGTCTTTGATATAAATTCTTGTATGTTTTCATGTACAACCTCTAGTGGAACTCTTGACATGCTTGATACAGACACTGCACGTTTGACATTTGACCCATGGAGATGGTATCCAATCATAGACTGGTGTTTTTTTGCCATAGACTTTAAAATGTTACAGAAGCAGCTTGTGTGTCTCACTATCTTCTTAAAGAAGTGGTGCTTCGCTTCAAACCTCAACCTCAATATTTTTTCTTTATCAAGCTATCCAAGCACAACGCTAGTTCTACATGTACAATGCCCTCCAGTAAATCATGCAACACATCAGGCGGGTAACCTGTTGTGACATGAAAATGATTTAAATTTTGTGAAATTGCACAGTGCCTTTTAACTGCACGGCGTTATTATCATTATCAGAGCTACACGAAATCAAGAGCAGCCTGGAGAGCATTGGGAGTCATTCAGTATAAGTATAATACTTAGTTCGCAACTTATCTGTATAAAAGGAGTACCCTCCCTGATATCGGGGATCTCTGGTGAATAAACTCATCTCTTGTACAAGAGTGTTGTTTGTTCTCTCTGATTCCCGGGTGCTCACTGCACAGCACAGATCGCACAGACGAGGACGAGGTCCAGTTAAGCAGATAGTCTTCCAATTGGGCTACGCATCTGCCGCCCCATCGCCCATATGACTGTGCCATTGAAATTAAGGAAGGCTCTGTGCTACCCAAGGCCAGGGTATATCCTCTTACCCAGGAGGATAGGTCTATGAACGAATATATTACCGAAGCCCTACAACAGGGTTTTATTCGACCGTCTCGATCCCCCGTAGCGTGTGGTTTCTTTTTTGTCCCGCAAGAAGGACGGCAGACTGTATTGACTACCGAGGTCTGAACCGTATATGCAAGAACTATCCCTACCCCTGCCACTTATACCCGCAACCCTGGAACTCATGAAGGATGCCAGGTTTTTCACAAAATTGGATCTAAGGAATGCCTACATCCTTGTGAGGATTAAGGAGGGAGACGAGTGGAAGACGGCATTCAGTACCACCAGGGGGCACTATGAATACCTAGTCATGCCATATGGTGTCAGTCAGTGGCGGACTTAGCAATTTGGGGGCTCAAGGCGAATTTAGCTAGGGGGCCCATCAACATTAATATTCGAGAAATAAGTTTCAGATATAACACCATTCTGTCAAAATGGAAAATATTTACTTAAAAAAATAGTTAAAAAAGGAAATTGAAGCTTTCAATGCTAATTGTACTTTTTATATGTGCAATCTATAAACATATCTTTAAATATAATATACATCCGAAGGCCAAAAAAAAAAAAAAGTAAAGCAGTGTGAGTTCACGGCTTCGCTAACAACCCACTTGTACACTTAATTTCACCTCACTTCCGTCTTTCACAAGCAGCACGTTCGCGGTGGCACCTGCTGCGCATATGGTATGGATGGAATATTCCATTTTAAGGCGAAAGAGAGTGGGTGTGCACGGAATCTGTATTTCTTTGTAATTTATTGTGTTGTTTTTGTTTCCATTTTAAACATACAAGAATCACCATTTATGAATGCACTATCTGTGAATTATTGTCCAAATTACCAGCTGTAGGCCTATGGGAAGTTTGCAGCTAGTCAGGGGGCCCCTACAGTGGACTGCAGTGGGAGGGGCCCAAGGCAGTTGCCTAGCAACGCCTCTATGCAAAGACCACCTCTGGTGTCAGTGTGGCACCGTCAGTGTTCCAGGCATTAGTGAATGATGCATTACATGAGTATCTGGGTAGGTTCGTAGTAGCGTATATAGATGACATTCTGATATACTCACCTGACCTCCCTACTCATGTCCAACATGTACGTACAGTACTTAACCCTCTACTTGAGAACAAGCTATACATTAAATTGGAGAAATTCAAATGTCACAAGCAGGCTATTTCCTGGGTTATGAGATCAGCCAGACAGGGATACTCATGGATGATAGCAAAGTCAAAGTCAAATTTATTTATATAGCGCTTTTTACAACACATGTTGTCACAAAGCAGCTTTACAAATTGTATGGGTCTAGATCACTAATGAGCAAGCCAAAGTCGACAGTGGCAAGGAAAAACTCCCTAAGATGGCGGGGATATAGGAAGAAACCTTGGAAGGACCAAGACTCAAAAGGGAACCCATCCTCCATTGGGTGGCCCGTTAGCACCAGTCCGTATTTGTGGACAAAAGGTGGTTCTACAGTTATAGCTTAAGGTTCTTGTTCCCTGGCCAAGTAGTCACAGTCCCTTCGGTGCAGATGGTGAGCCTCAGGTAGGAGCCAGCATCAGCATGTCCCCTTACGGCAATGGCACATCCAACACCGGCATGAGTACATCCACCGGCAAGCCAGACCATCTCCCAGGTGCTTGTAGGTGCTTGCATGCAGTCGTCTTGGGTAGAAGCATGCAAAAAGATGGACAATGCAGACTGAGTGTGTGGATGTCAATTTAACCTCCATTGATTTAAATGTACATAGCTCATGTGCTAGTGATTAGCATGCAGCTCCGGCAGGCTAATCTATAGCAGCATAACTAAAGGGAGGGGTTCAGAGGTGATCACAGTCATGAGGGCTCACTGAGACATTGCTTTCCAGTCAAGTCATTGTCACAACTAGAGGGATGCCATGGCACAGCTGGATGACAGCATCAACATCTCAGATTACCAGAAATCTCAATGTCTGGGGGCCCCCGAGCCCCACACCTTACTAGGGGAATATTAACTGAAGGCTCGATTAAATAGGTGAGTCTTAAGTCTAGATTTAAAGATTGGAACTGTGTCCGAATCTCGGATTGGAGCTGGAAGACTATTCCATAATTGAGGGGCTTTAAAGGAGAAAGCTCTGCCTCCGGCTGTAGTCTTACAAATTTTTGGAACTAGGAGAAATCCAGCATTTTGGGAGCGTAAAGGGCGAGATGGGTTGTAGTAAGCAATGAGTTCACTCAGATATTGTGGGGCAAGACCATTTAACGCCTTAAAGGTTAAGAGAAGAATTTTAAATTCAATTCGATATTTAATCGGAAGCCAATGTAATGCCACGAGAGTGGGACTTATATGATCGAATTCTAGCCTTAGTTAGGACTCTAGCTGCAGCATTTTGTACAAGTTGTAGCTTCTTGATGGACTGTTTAGCGCATGCAATTAGAAGACCATTACAATAGTCCAATCTTGACGAGACAAAAGCATGGACCAGGTTCTCTGCATCAGCTAATGAAAGTAAGTGTCTCAGCTTGGCGATATTACGTGAATGGAAAAAGGCAGCCTTAGTGACATCCGAATCAATAGTGACACCTAAGCTTTTTGCGGTATATTTAGGTGTTACTGAAAACCCATCTAGGGTAAGGGGAATATCAGCCCTGCTGCTTCTAGCAGCTTTAGGCCCAAGAATCAGCACCTCAGTCTTATCAGAATTTAGTTGAAGAAAATTAGACGCCATCCAGTTTTTATTGTCCTGGACGCAGTTCTCAATCTTGAGAGTAGTGGTGATATCATCCGGATTGGAAGATATATATAACTGAGTATCATCTGCGTAGCAATGGAAGCTAATACCATGCCTACGGATGATAGTGCTCAGTGGAAGCATATATAATGAAAATAATATGGGGCCCAGTACAGATCCTTGTGGGACACCATATTTTACTTTAGAACGCTTTGAGCATTCGTTGTTTACTAGTACAAATTGATAACGGTCTGTCAGGTAGGACCTGAACCAGGAGAGTGCTTGACCTCTTATGCCAATGAGTGTCTCCAGCACTGAGGTCTAGCAGTATGAGAAAAGAAAAATGTCCTTTGTAGTGTCGATAGCCCAGAACCATTCCACCACCATGCACAGAAGAGGATTTCCCCCTTTTTGTAAGTGTGGATTAAATAAAATTTTACCTTCACCTAAAGCTTAGAAGGATCTGGAAATAAAACAGTCCACCCCTGCTCTCAGACTCACACCATCACAATGGTCTCATCCTTTGAAGCTAGAGACAATCTGATCTGATAACAATCAAAACCTTATCTGATCTCCTGAGTGCTACAGAGACGGCACTCAGAATGCAAATTAGGGTTCTGGCTTTCTTTTAGAGCCCTGAACTCAGAATGGACCTCAGTTGTAAATCACACCACTCAGTCTTATCTGACTTAACCAAGGCCTCAGCAAAAGGGGGCCACCCCTTAGACATTACTGATTAAAATTCTTGACTAAAGGTACGGATATTTTTGAGATTCTTATAACTTTGCATCCTCTGCGGACACTGGACTAACTTCTAGCCGAGAGGAGACAACACGACTGGAGAATTCCAACAATACCGAACTCGCCTATCCTACATCTAAGGAAAAGACTCTTTCACCCTCAAAACTCCAGTGTCCACGTCATCGAACTCTTTAAGACTCAGAAATAAAAGAAAACCTTGGACTCTGTGCCTATAACATTCAAGCATTAAGTGATCTGCGATGGATATAAAATGTAAGGCCACTCATCTGTAATTGATGCCATCATAACACCTTCATTGTATAATCACCCCTCATTCATACATGTACCTATGTATTCTTGTGTGCCCTAATATCTTAAATATGCATATCCAGGTATTTTTAGGTTGTGCCGCTATAAACATATGCATATCTATGTTTTCTTGTATGTTTCACTAGTTAGACATGCGTGTCCCAGTATCATTGGACCATAATACCTGAAATGCATGCCCATCTATATATTCCTGTGTGTTTCACTATTTTAAACATATAAATACCCCTGTATCCTAATGTAGTATTATTTTAGATTCATGTATAACTAAGTATCAACGTAGAATGAGTTATGTTAAACGCCCGCTTATTCATGTTATTAACGCACGCGCCACTGTTTCAGATGTGTTCATCTCCACGTGTTCACGTGTAACATGAAATTCGTGTCTGTCTAATACATTATATGTAATTTATCATCTAGAACAAGAATGAGGAATGGCTCAATGCTTAGAAAGACAAGGGACCAAACTAATGTTTAATTAGATCAAGTAACACGAATCAATTCCTTTCGGAACTAGGAATTTCTTTGTCTGGAGGACCGTGCCCCACCGGATCAGGGTTCCTCTCTCTCTCTCTCTCTGCCCCCTCAAAGAGAACCCCCTCTCCAGACAGAGCTAATGAATATTCAGTGATCAATGCCCAGTGGTTAACCGTATAGTTGACCAATAATTATAATACGATCACGCCCCAAATGGCCTGTTAAAAAGGGTTTGTCTGGAGTCAGAAATTTAGTTAGTTTTGAGTCCAGTTTGTCCCGTCTTCGTCTTTGTTTAAGTTTTGTCAAGAAGTTCTTCACCGCTCACGCGATCACAAGCTATTGCAACTCTCCATTCTTCACGACTCCCAAGAAGCTTGAGCAACATCACGTGACCGCGTTGTCTTAGCGCCGGCTACCAACGAGAACCACGCTTTCATTAACGCTACGATTTAAATCGTCGTCTAGCAGCTGACCGTACACGAACTCATGTCTACAGTAAAGTAAGACACTGATAATAACATGCTATATGGGGTGCTCTACTAGCTCTTAAATATCGCTCTTAGGCTTAATTTAAGAGATCTAAGCCTTCTTTAGCCTCTGTCTGGAGTTTTGTACCCTTCTTCTTTCTTTTCGTACCCTTCTCGTACCATTAAATACTCTGTTAGCCATACTACACACTAATAATCAAATAATAGGTATTACTCTTCTTTTGGTTTAGATTAGTAGTTTTAAGGTTAGACTTAGTTACATAGTTTCACAGAGTTGTGAAGAAACTACTTTGTCTAAAAGTTTGGATATGAATGACAAATTAGAGACTGGCCTATAGTTGGATATTTCCTGGGGGTTAAGACCAGTTTTTTTTACTGCTTGATGACTGCAAGTTTAAATGAACTGGGAATATAGCCCAGGCTCAGAGAGTAGTTTATTATAGTAAGCAAAGGTTCTACATTGCTATGCAGTAATTCTTTAAGTAAATGGGTTGGTACGGCATCTAGTATGCATGTGGCTTCAATGGTCCACTGAGGCGGATCGTGCATTTTAGAGATTCAAGCTTGCGTTTACCACAGCCCCAGTGCTTAAACACCCTGATCCTTCAGCGCCTTTTGTAGTAGAGGTGGACGCCTCTCAAGTCGGGGTGGGGGTGATTCTCTCGCAGAGACTGGAGCGCTCACGTATTCGCTTTTTTTCTCACAAACTCACGCCTGCCATCACAATTATGGAATTGGGGAGAGGGAATTGCTAGCCATAAAATTGGCCCTGGAGAAATGGAGGCACTGGCTGGAGGGGGCTAATCATCCCTTCAAGGTTATAACCGACCATTCTAACCTAGAGCACATACGCAGCGCGCGTAAATTGTCTGTTAGACAAGCAAGGTGGTCACATTTCTTCAAGCGTTTCAATTTTTCCATCACTTATCGTCCAGGTTCACGCAACACCAAGGCGGATGCACGGTCATGCATTCACCAGGAGGATGACAGCACGGAAAACCAGGAGAGGGAGACCATAATACCAGAAAAACTTGTCATTTCCTTCATCCGCTGGGACATTGACGAGGAGATCGAGGCTCTCATGGTAAACAGGGAGACTCCGCCGGAATGTCCTGCCAACAAACATTACGTACCCCCAGAGTGCCGGGATCGTTTATTAACCTGGACCCACACCTCCCTAACAGCTGGACATCCTGGCGAAACTCAAACCATGACTTTACATTCTGAATGCTACTGGTGGGAGGCAATGTCAGCTGACGTGCACGTGTCCTCCTGCTCTGTGTGTTCTCAGTGCAAAATACTTAAAGCACTACCATTTAGGTAAGCTTCTTCCTCTTCCTGTACCCAAGCGGCCATGGAAACACTTGGCACTGGATTTCGTGACCGACCTGACGGAGTCACAGGAACACACGACTATACTCACAGTGACGTTTTTTCTCGTGGGTTGCTGCATGACACATCTCGTGCGTTTCAGAGTGCTGCTTTGTATCCCAGCGCCTGATTGGCTCGGTACAGTGGCGCGTTGTTTACTTTTCATCTGTGCACAGCTTCCTCATCTCCGGGTCTGCGCGCCTTCTACGCTTTCTCTCGGCCGTTTCACGTGGAGCATCGTTTGATCGCGCGTCGAAAGTTTTTTGTCTGCAGTGTTGAGGTTTTGTTTTGTGGTTTTCTCGTTGAATACTGCAGTTAATTCAACCCCTACCATGCCACCCAAAAGTCTCGCAAGTTCTATGTACAGTACCTAAGTTTTTTTAGGAATTCAAAATATTTTACAGTACAGGAATTTGTAAAGGTACAATACATGCATAGAATAGTGTGGGAATGGTTATTAAGGGAATGGGAAAGGTTTATGTAGCGTAAAAGTGTGGGGGAGGGTTAATTTGGCTTTAATATAATGTATAAATACTTAAATAAATATACCGTTTCTACTTTGCGGATTTTCGGGTTATTGCGGGTGGTTCTGGAAAGTTTTTTTTTTGGAATTACGGAACTGGACTGTTTTTGACCGTTTTTGGATTGCCCTTATATTACTATCTCCTTGTATCTTGTTCTCACCACGCTGATAATATTATAGCCCATTGTACACCACCTCACAATATGGAGCAATTTCACCTCTGCAACTACATGTCACTGAATGATTTTTTAAAATTATTATTTAGGTTCATTTATTGTACTTTTAGAAACATGTAGGCCGGTCATAATGGGGAAATATGAAAGCCGGTGGTTGTCCAGTTTTAAGTGAATTTGAGTGTCAGTAGGACATGGATCTGTCACTGCAGTGTCCCTCCTTGGAACCGGGAGTGGCCTGCCCAAGTGTGTCAATTCACACGGCAAGTGAGTCGGATGTAAATGGAGAATGTGGGCCTGATCTGGGCCAGAATAGTTTTATTGTCTGAAATGATCTGTTCTAGATATGGCCCACAACTTGTAGTCAGCTTCTGGTCCAGATTTGTGCTTCACATTTGGCTGACATGTGGCCCTAATCTGCTGCATATGTGGCACAAATCTTGCAACCGGGAGTGGTCCGCCCAAGTGCCGTCAATCGATGCGGCAAGTGGTACAGATGAAAATGGGCAATGTGGGCCAGATCTGGGCCAGAATAATTTTGTTATCTGGGATGGTACTTACCCATTTTCGGCGTATACCACCCAATGAAACCTGCCAAGATCCATGTGGTATTCGGCTCCAGTGCTCAACAAAATGGAGTGTCACTTAATGATGTTCTGTTGACTGGGCCAGATCTCAACAACTCTCTCTTGGGAGTGTTAATCAGATTCCGCAAGGAAGCTGTTGCTGTGACTATAGATATACAGCTAATGTATTATTGTTTTCTTGTGAGAGAAGAGGACAGGAAGTTTTTAAGATTCCTGTGGTTCAAAAATAACGACCCTAACCAGGACATCACTGAGTACCGCATGAGGGTTCACGTGTTTGGAAACAGGCCTTCTCCAGCAGTGGCTATCTACTGCCTCAGACAGTCTGTAAAAGAATGAGAGCTAGAGGTCAAACATTTTTGTCAACAGGACTTATGTCACATCTCTCACAACTGTTGAAGGTGCAGTCAGTTTGTTAAAGAAGACACAGGACACACTCACCAAATCCAACTTGAAATTGCACAAAATTTCCTCAAATAAAGAGGTTATGGACGCCTTTCCATCCACACTGTTAAAAGAGATGGAAGACAAGTGGATTTCTTGGTGAAACTCACTCAAAGATCTAAGCAATCTTCATATCACTGGGACATATGTGGAAGTTTCATCCAGCGAAGCTGCTCACAGAGTTTTGTGTTTTTTCAGATGCCTCAACGAAAGCCATAGCGGCCGTCGTTTATCTCAAGGTGACAGAATCTGATGGCAGTAGCCAGGTGGGTTTCGTCATGGGCAAAGCGAAACTGACCCCTCAGCCTGAACACACCTTACCTAGGCTTGAGCTTTGTGCTGCAGTATTGGCAGTAGAGTTGGCAGAGCTTGTTACAGCAGAGATTGACGTGCAGCTTGATACTACGACTTACTACACTGACAGTAAAGTAGTGCTCGGCTACATTTATAATGAGACCAGATGTTTCTATGTCTATGTGAGCAATCGTGTCATAAGGATACGCACATCTTCTCGCCCCAGCAATGGCGCTACGTATCCACAGACCTAAATCCTGCAGATTGTGCCACCAGGTCTGTCACTCCTGCTCATCTTATAGGCACTACTTGGCTTTCCTTCCTGACATGTCCTACTCGAGATAACACAGAGAAGGAAACCTTTTAGTTAATCAACCCTGCCTTAGATGCAGACGTTCGTCAGTTAACACTGAGGCTGCAACGCCCAAACTTGGATTTCTGCGCTTCTCTAGGTTTTTCACATGTAAATCTTTGAATCGTACAATTTCTCACCTTTGTCATCCTGCTTACCTTTTCTGTGAAGGTCAAGCCAATAAATTTGGAAGCTGCAAAGGATGGCACCTATGTGAAACAGCATATACAGCTGAGTAGCTTGTACAAGCTAAATACATTATAATTCATGATGTGCAGGAGGAGGCTTATGCTCAAGAATTTGCATGCATCCAAAGAAAGGAGATTGTAGGTACCATGCCTCCACAGACAAAGGGGGGCGCTCTCCCGAGTCCCCCTTTGTCCAGTCTCACTACCTGGCTGCAACCCAGTAACTACCTAGAGATGAAGAGCGCGCACAACTTCGAGAACAAAGCAGCATTAATTCTGCACTTGGGTCCCTTGCAACAAATGACCGTTGCAAGGATAAATTAGTTCAGTAGTTTATTTCTTTGGCAGAGTTTGGTAATACTCACCTGCTTTAGCTAGCCATCCGAATTTAATAACTATTTGAACATTCGCTGACGGCCGGACCTCCGTGAATTCATCTTAAAGTCAACTGCAAATACTCCCCCCTGGAAAATCAGACAACTGACTATCAAGAGACCGCCGATTGACCGGCCACCACAACTTCCCCTGGATGGAGCAATGTGATCCAGCGAAACATTCCTCACAAAAGCGCACGAAGGAGTCCTCCTCAAGAGGCTGCCTGACCTACTGTGCGGGCCGCGGATGGACAAAGCTAAGTAAGATTGTGTATCTGGGCAGACTTCGAGTAATACTGTATGCCTGTTGAGTGTGAATGTTTATGCTTATGTCTATGCTTATGTTGCAGATGTCAATGGGTTAGGAGCTCTGAATCACGGGAGGCCACAACAAATAAACAGTTAGGCAATTGAGCTGGAGATCTCAATTGCCTCACTGTTTATTTGTGCCTGTTAACACACACACACACACTTAGGCGTTCTCTCCTTTCCTCCCGTACAATGTTCACCATCTGAGTGACAAAAACCCGAGAAATGTTAATACAATGAGGAATATACGGAACAATGAATGACCACAGGATGAACAGCAGAAAAAACGCGGGAAAGCACTCAGTGAACAAGAGTGGTGTTACCCTAAATAGCGCCCTATGCACAATGATCAAGGGGAACCCAAAAAATTATATACACACATAAATATGCATAAGCCCTTTCTCCCACAATCAGCTAAACCCAAGGGGCACATTTTTAGTCGTGACTAAGCTTTTGGGAGTTCATTTCAACATTTTTACCTGATGTAAATAGATACAAAAAAGAATAAAAATAAAAGAAATCAAAAACAAAACTATCACTGCCACACTTACGTTAAAGTTACTAAGTTGAGATATATTTTGTACAAAGCCTGTTCGGTTAATTTTACGGGTCCGCCGTACTTCATTTTGCTCTGCTAAGGTGTTTCTCGTAACCGCCTTATAATCGTAGAATATACGGGTCATACCATAGCACAATAGAACAGTGAATGTAGTGCAACGCGTATTGCATCATAGTTACGCGTGAGTTTTGCCATATTCTCGTTGGGGTTATATAGTGACCAGCAATACCATGTCTTAACTAGAGAGCATTCCCCATCTAGTTCATCTATTGTCTGTGCTTTGCGTTCGTGGCTGTAGAGGAGAGCTTGGTTTGGGTTTCATGCCATCGAGTTTCTCTTTGTCTCCTCCCCCATACGCACATACACATGCACCCACACGTACCTGAATACACATCCACACACACACAGACCCTAGCTGACCCCTCTGCCCCTTTGATTGTTATACTGTTTATTATGGAGTATGTTTAATAAATGTTTTCTGTGTTAAATGCTATTGTCTGAGTCGTTGTCTCTCAGTTATAACCTCAAGCCAGAACTATTATTCGAACAAATTGGGCTGCGGGGACTTTAGTTATATTAAGTTTATATTAAATTAAGTAAATTTAATCTAAACTTCCACCATTTTGTAGGTAATTTTCTGAGACTGATTACTTAATTATTTGGCCTGCACCTACAAGAAGATCTCTCAGAATAGCTCTCTCAAAACCTTGGATCCTTTTATTGATGTTCATGGCCTTTTGAGAGTTGGGGGTCGCATCAGTGAGGCTCAGCTTAAACTGGATGAGAAGAATCCTCAGATCATCCCTGGTAAACACCATGTGGCAACCTTACTGATAAAACATTATCATCAACAAACATTTCACCAAGGGCGTCTTTTTAATGAAGGGGCTATCTGTGCAGCTGGTCTTTGGATAGTTGGAGTAAAGAGATGTGTAAGCAGCATCATCCATCACTGTGTCATTTGTCGCAGACTTCATGAAGTCCCGTGTAGGTACCATGCCTCCACAGACCAAAGGGGGGCGCTCTCCCGAGTGACACTGCCCTAGTCAGAACGGACATGTAACTACGTCACCAGACGAACCCCTTTAAAAGGGGGAATCCCCCTTTGTCCGGGCTCTCTACCTGGCTGCAACCCAGTAGCTACCTAGAGACGAAGAGCGCGCGCACACCTTCGAGAAAAAAGCGGTATTAGTTCTGCACTCGGGCCCCGTGAAATAAACGACCGTCGTAAGGATAAATTAGTTTACTAGTTTATTTCTTTTGGCGGAGTTTGCCTACCTAACCGCTTATGCTAGCAATCGGGATCCAAGAACTGTTTTAACATTCGCGCGACGGCCTGACCTCCGCGAATTGATTGATTGTGCGCATGCGCCGAGAGTGCACGCTGCCTGTTACAGTAGCTCCCGTTTAGTTTTAGTTATTTCGTCTTAACTTTTATTTATCTGTATATTTCTTAATTCATTTTTACAAGCAACTTAGTGAAGCTGTGCCCTCTCGAATCATGCTAGTAGAGAGAGTTTTGGTCAGTTTTTTCGCTGTGAAAGTTCTACTTTCACTCTCCTGGTGTACCGCGGCGCAGCAGCAACATGGTCCCTTTGTTTACAACCGGGATCAGCTGATCGCGCTGAAGCCGGCCGGCGTGGACACCAGGACCACTAACATCCCCGAAGAGCTGTGGAGACGGACGCACAGGGGATGTAGAGGAGGAATTAAACAGCGCACGGGGAAATCGAGGGCGAAAAGACGGAGGCTTATGGAGAAAAAAGGGATATAAGCCGCGTCTTCCCACTCTCATCATGGGCAACGTGAGGTCTCTGGCTAATAAAATGGACGAGCTAACAGCGTTAGCCATGAGTCAGAAGGAGTACCGGCAGTGTAGTTTAATGTGCTTTTCGGAGACATGGCTACACAAGGACATTCCAGATGACAACGTTTCCATCACTGGCTTTCAGATTGTTCGGGCCGACCGGGACTGAACCGAGAGCGGTAAGCGTAAAGGGGGAGGGCTGGCTGTGTTAGTTAATAACCGCTGGTGCTCCCCTGGTCACATTACCGTCAAGGAACGTATCTGTTGTCCGGACATTGAGCTGTTGGCTGTTGGACTCAGGCCATATTATTTGCCGCGGGAGTTCTCTCATGTTATTATTGTGGCTGTTTACATTCCCCCCTCTGCAAACCCAACGTCGGCGTGTGACGTCATTCACTCCACCATAGCGCGTCTTCAAACTCAACATCCGACTGCCTTCATTGCCATATCAGGTGACTTTAACCACGTCACTATGGCCAGAACATTACCTAACTTCACCCAGTATGTGGACTATCCCACCAGAGAGGAGAGAACGCTGGATCTGCTGTATGCTAATGTTAAGGATGCATACAGCTGCTCCCCCCTCCCCCCTCTGGGTGGATCGGATCATAACTTGGTCAATATCAGCTCAAAGTATGTGCCTCAGGTTAAGAGTCAGCCTGTGACCACAAGGACAGTGAGGAGATGGTCAGAGGAGACTTCTGAAGTGCTGCAGGACTGCTTTGAGACTACAGACTGGACTGCACTCTATGAGCCTCATGGAGAGGACATTGACGGGCTCACAGAGTGCATCACAGACTACATTAACTTCTGTGTGGACTCCACTGTCCCAACAAAAACTGTTAAATGTTACCCAAACAACAAGCCTTGGGTAACAAAGGACATTAAAGCCCTCCTTAACAAAAAGAAGAGGGCTTTCAGAGCTGGAGACAGAGAGGAGGTGAGAACGACTCAAAGGGAACTGAAAAGAACCATCAGGGAGGCTAAAGACAGATATAGGAGGAAGCTGGAGTGGAAACTCCAGCAGAACAACATGAGGGAGGTCTGGAGTGGTATGAGGACCATCACCAGCTTCAGATCCAGCAACAACAGTGGAGTAGAGGGCAGTGTGGACAGGGCCAACGAGTTAAATCTGTTTTTTAACAGATTTGACACTGCAAGCTCTGATCTCCCCCTCACTGACTCTGACCTGCTGCCAGGCCTCAACAGCCCACTCCACTCCCCCTCCCTCCACCTCCTGATAGCCTCCCCGCCTTCTGTGATGGTCCACTTCACACCTCCTCTCCTCCTCCACCAGTCACCTCTACAGTGATTCTCACTGCTGACCAGGTGAGAAGACAACTACAGAGACTCCACATGAATAAGGCTGCAGGCCCTGATGGTGTCTCCCCAGGGTGCTCAAAGCTTGTGCCACCCAACTTTGTGGAGTCCTGCAGCATGTCTTCAACATGAGCCTGTGTCTCCAGAGGGTCCCTGTGATGTGGAAGACGTCCTGCATTGTTCCTGTGCCAAAGTCTCCGCGGCCCAGTGGCATCAAGGACTACAGGCCAGTGGCACTGACGTCTCACATCATGAAGACTATGGAGAGACTCGTCCTGGAACAGCTCCGGCCCATGGTCCAGCCACTTCTAGACCCCCTCCAGTTCGCCTACCAACCTCGTCTGGGAGTTGAGGATGCCATCATCTACCTGCTCAACCGAGTCTATGCTCACCTGGATAAGCCAGCCAGCACTGTGAGGGTCATGTTTTTGACTTCTCCAGTGCATTTAACACCATTCAGCCTGCTCTTCTGGGTGACAAGCTGAACGTGATGCAGGTAGACGCCCCCCTTGTGTCCTGGATTGTTGACTACCTGACTGGCAGACCACAGTATGTACGTCTGCAGCACTGTGTGTCAGACAGAGTGGTCAGCAACACCGGAGCTCCACAAGGAACTGTCCTCTCTCCCTTCCTCTTCACCCTTTACACCACGGACTTCAACTACTGCACAGAGACCTGCCATCTTCAGAAGTTTTCTGATGACTCTGCTGTAGTTGGATGTATCAGCAGGGGTGATGAGGATGAGTACAGGGCCACGATGAACAACTTTGTTGCGTGGTGTGAGCTGAACCATCTGCAGCTCAACGTGACAAAAACAAAGGAGCTGGTGGTGGACCTGAGGAGGGACAAAGCACAGGTGACCCCTATTTCCATCAGGGGGGTCAGTGTGGACACTGTGGAGGACTATAAATATCTGGGTGTTCACATTGACAATAAGCTGGACTGGGCTAAGAACACTGACGCCCTCTACAAGAAGGGCCAAAGTCGTCTCTATTTTCTGAGGCGTCTGAGGTCATTCAACATCTGCAGGACTATGCTGAGGATCTTTTATGAGTCTGTGGTGGCGAGTGCCATCCTATACGCTGTTGCATGCTGGGGCAGCAGGCTGAGGGTGGCAGACTCCAACAGACTCAACAAACTGATCCGCAAAGCCAGTGATGTGGTGGGTGTGGAGCTGGACTCTCTGATGGCAGTGTCGGAGAGGAGGACGCTGTCTAAGCTTCAGGCCATCATGGATAACGGCTCCCATCCACTCTATCACACAGCGATGAGACACAGGAGCACATTCAGTGCAAGACTCATTCAACCCAAATGCACTACAGAACGTCACAGGAGGTCATTCCTACCTGTGGCCATCAGACTTTATAACTCCTCCCTTAGAGTACGACACCATTCACATGTACAGTAATAATAGTAAAGGAATTTAATTATATGTGCGACAACTCAAATGTGCAATAATCTTTTTTTTTACCTCTGAACACTTACTGCTGTTTATCTGTACTTATTATAGTCACAGCCACATTACACTTAATTTTATTTATTGTATTATAGGATTTTATATATGTGTACATATTGCAAATTTATCTTTTGTGTAAATTATTATTAGAGTGTTTATTCTAAATGGCTGCTACTGTAAAAATTGCAATTTCCCTCTGGGATCAATAAAGTATTCTGATTCTGATTCTGAATTCCAGTTAAAAGTCGACTGAAAATCCTTCACGTGAAAACCCCTCTACGGAACGTCGAGGGACCGCCGATTGACCGGCTACCAGAACTTTTCCCCGGACGGAGCAATGCGATCCAGCGGAACTTTTCTCCATTAAAGCGCACGAAGGAGTCCTCCTCAAGAGGCTACCTGGCCTACTGCGCGGGCCGCGGACAGACGACACCAAGTAAGACTGTGCATCTGGGCAGACTTAATATAAAACTGTGCGTTTGTTGAACGTGGATGTTTTCCCCTGCGCTTATGCTTGGGTTAAATGTGTTAATGTCATATATGTTGTACTAAGCCAGTTGAACTGAGTACTAGCGCGCAACATCTAGTAAGCGTAATCAATTGTACGGTTTCCCCTACCATAGTTACGTTACTATAGTTGGCGTGAGTCTGGCTATACTCTCGCTGAGGTTGCCTAGTGACCAGCGATACCGTGTCGCCATAGGCTTAGTTTGGTTTTCGTACCAGCGAATTTCCCTTCGTCTGTAAACGCTCCCCTCCATCTATTGTCTTAGTTTCTCGTGTCTGTGGCTATAGAGGAGAGCTTAGTTTGGTTTTCGCGCCATTGGGTTTCTCTTCGCCTGTAAAACTTCCTCCCCCATCTATTGTCTTAGTCTTGTGTCCGGGGCTATAGAGGAGAGCTTGGTTTGGTTTTCGCGCCGCTGAGTTTCTCTTTGTCTGAAAGACCTCCCCCCACGCGCACGTGCACCCGCACGTACCTGAATCCACATCCACCTACACGTACCCGAACACGCACGCACGTACTCTCACACACACACACACACACACACACACACATATACACACACATACACATACACACACGCTAGCCGATCCCCAGTCCCTTATTTGTTGTACTGTTTTTTATGGAGTGTGTTTAATAAATGTTTTCTGTGTTAAACGCTGTTGTCTGAGTCGGTGTCTCTCCGTTATAACCTGAAGCCAGAACTATTATTCGAACTAAAAACCTTCAGATTTAAAGTTTGTTTATCCAACTAATTGGGCTGCGGAAGTTGACCAGACTTTAGATAGATCAATTTTACCTCAAATTAAGTAAAGTTAACACTATCTGAGCTTCCGCCATTTCGTAGGTAATTTTATGAGACTGATTACTTAATAAATTTGGCCCGCACCTACACCCGCAAACACAGAAGATGGCCAACCTTCCACCAGCTCACCTTTCTCTGGAACCCCCATTTACAAACATTGGACTTGATGTCTTTGGTCCTTGGACAAACACAACACGTTTCCAAACTAGAAAAAGCTGAGAGACGAGAGGCATGGAAACCAAACGATTCAGCAGTGATCCGTCACCACCAGCTTCCTTAAGTAGGGCAGAACACAGGTGTGACAGATCACTGCTGATTGCGGGGACTACTATGCCTGGGATCTGCGAGCTCCCCCAAGTGGCGACAGGAGGAGCCGCGTTGGAGCCAGCCCTGACATATACAACCAGGTTAATGCTGGGCTGTATTTCTTTGCTGTTTCACCCTTTTCAAATCATTAAACCTGTGGACAAATAGACAAGTGTCTTCAGAGTCGTGGTTGAAGAAAGGTGTTTATCTGACTGTAAAGTCACGTCATCCCTTATGTGAATAGGGGACAGTACACCTACATTTCTTCTTAAACAGGGTGTCTCTTCACTATCTTCCTCTATCTGTCATCTTGTTAATCTTTCTCTTGTTTCTGGCCATGTTCCATTAGATTTAAAAACATCTGCCATCACTCCTGTTATCAAAAAAACAGAATCTTGACAATACTGTTCTAAATAATTATCGCACAATATCTAATCTTCTTTTCTCTCCAAGATCCTCAAACGTGTGGTGGCCTCCCAGCTACTTCTGTACATGTCTTCGAATAATCTCTTTGGTATTTTCAAGTCTGGTTTCCATGCTTGGTGCAGCACTGAGACTGCTCTCGTCTATGTCTTAAATGACCTTCATCTATCCTCTGATAATGGGGATGCTTCACTTCTTTTACTCCTCAATCTCACTTCTGCCTTTGATACAGTTAATCATGCAATACTGCTCTCACAGCTCCGCGATCTTGGTTTTTCTGGTACCGTCATTTCTTGGTTCACTTCTTACCTTTCAGATAGACGTCAAGTTTATACGCTTGGTTAACTGTGAATCAGATTTAGCTCCGGTTGCCCAGGGTGTTCCTCAAGGCTCAGTGCACCTTTACCATTTATGTCCTACCTCTCGGTGAGTTGATACGGCAGCATGGATTTAACTTCCATTTCTATGCGGACGACACTCAGCTTTATCTCAGCTTTAAACCATGTCCCTCATGCTTTAAATCATGTCCCTTTCCCACCCCCATCCATCACCAAATGCATCTATGAACTCAAGCTGTGGCTGCGTGCAAATTTTCTTTTATTAAATGCCAATAAGACCGAGTATCTAATCATTGGTAGTAAGTCTGTAGCCCTTTCCCTTGCCAATACATCTCTTATTGTTGCTGATATACCTGTCAATTCATCCCCTGTTGCACGTAATCTTGGAGTCCTGTTTGATCCGACTCTTTAATTTGAACCTCATATACGTTCGCACACTATGTCAGCCATCCTCCAACTCCGCAATATCTCCCACCTCCGTTCATTTCTGTCACCTAAATCTGCTAAAACCTTGGTACACATCCTTATCACAAGATTACCGTAACTCTCTCCTCTACGGTCTCCCCTCTAAATCTCTTCGGCCCCTTCAGACTGTTCAGAATGCTGCTGCTCGTGTTCTGACCCATTTCTGACCCATAACGCCTGTATTAGAGCATCTCCATTGGCTTCCGATAAATCTTCGTATCCAGTACAAAATTCTAGTACTTTCTTATAAAGCACTCTCTGGCTTGGCTTCCAAATATGTGGCTAACCTTTTGCACCACTGTGTCCCTACTCACAGGCTTTGATCATCTGACTCTGGTCTCCTAGTTGTTCCCAGATTTAAGCTGAGCACTATGGGTGGTCGATCTTTTAGTGTAGCGGCCCCGACCCTCTGGAACTCTCTTCCCCTCTCTTTCCATCTTTCACCATTTCTCAACACATTCAAGGCTCATTTAAAAACAAAAATTTTTGGTTCCTTAAATTTATGAGGAAATATCCTTGCTGGGGTTATGAACTTTGGATCCCCAGCAAAAGGATGCGGGGTAGAAAATCTTATCTGGCATTTTTCACTTCATGCTGCAGGAACCTTAAAGGACCAGAGTTGGTTAGTTTCAAACTTTATGAGGGAGGGAATGCGCTTCCTGTGATTGTGACGGTAGGCTCTCAGAGCAAAGGAATGGAAAATCTGCTTTCTTCACTACAACAATGTCACTAAGGCTGCCTTTTTCCATTTACATAATATTGAAACATTTACTTTCGTTATCAGATGCAGAGAAACTGGCCCTGGCTGTTGTCTTATCAAGACTAGAATACTGTAACGGTCTATTAGTTTAATGCTCTAAATAGTCCATAAAGAAACTCCAACTTGTACAGAATGCTGCAGCCAGAGTCCTAACTAGGGCTAGAAGATTCAATCACATTAGTCCTACTCTCTCAGCATTGCACTTGCTTTTACAATTCTTTTATAAGGCATTAAATGATCTTGCTCTAAAATATCTGAATGAACGCACTGATATAACCTATCTCACTTGCTGTGCTCTCAAAATGCAGGATTTCTCCTAGTTTCCCAAATTAGCAAGACTACAGCCAGAGGCAGAGCTTTCTCCTTTAAAGCCCCTCAGTTATGGAATAGTCTTCCAGCTCCAGTCTGAGTTTTAGACACAGTTCCAATCTTTAAAATAAAGCACTGATACCGCCAGCGTATACGCCGCGTATTGGAGGGACTACTCGACATGGAAGTAGGACTATAAATATGGACTGCTACTATCTGGAACACTCAATGGAGGATGGATTCCCTTTTGAGTCTTGGTCCTCCCAAGGTTTCTTCCTAATCCCTAGGGAGTTTTTCCTTGCCACTGTCACCCTTGGGTTCCTTATTAGTGAACTGGACCCATGCATTTGTAAAGTTGCTTTGTGACAAGATGTGTTGTGAAAAGCACTATAAAAATAAAATTGACTTGATTTTCAAGCTTCTTTTTTAAGCTTGAGTCTGCTCCTCCCAACCATACCTCTTCCTGATACGTCTCTGAATTTAGATATGAAAAAGTGGTTTATCCTTTCAGCCAAGGCTTCAGTGATCTCATTATAAAATACTTTTGGAACAAGATACTTTTTCATAAATTCATGACAAGTTTCAAACAGTACATGCTTATGTGTTGTCACAAGAGGGCAGTGTAGGCTTATAAAATGTTTAAAACACAAAGGGGTCTAAGCTGTGACAGCCTTAATCTCAGAGGCTTTTTCAGGTATTTGAGAACTATCCACAAAGTCAGACATAGGCACATAAACAAAAAGTGAGAAAACTACAGCCTCAAAATACTTATTCCATGATTGTGTTTACAAAAAATCATCCAAAGGCAAAATCCTAAGAACTAAATGCCTATTCTGGTAATGAAAGTTCAACTGTACATGAATAAACTATATTTATTTGAATTGATAAAGTCAACAACTAGTTTGGCTAGTTCTGCTTTTTTATACCCTTACCTAGATCTGTTTCTTCATCAAGTCAAGTTTATTTATATTGTGCTTTCTACAACACTCACAAAGCAGCTTTAAAAATGTTTAGGAAACATTAATTAGGTGAATTTAAGGGAGGATCTTGGAAGGACTAAGACTCAAGAGGTAAACCAACCAGCCATGTTTTATTACATTATATACAGTTCAGGTACCCAGTTAAGTACAGCTGTGGGAGTCTCGGCTATTCTGGTAGGTTTAGGTTTAGGTTTTTACTATTGTGATGCATACAATAAAGTACTGAGCTATTATAAGGAAAGTGCTTTTAAAACAAACCTATTACTATTATTACATATCATTCTGTGCGGAATCCTTTTATTAATAAGATAATATACAGTTAATCCTTTACATATTCTTGATTTAGAACAACATTCTGAAGGTGACAGTTTTGTAATTATGTAATTCATATTCATTTAATTTCATATTACATTTTAGAAATTGTATTACCATGTGTATGACACTAGCAGAATAATGTTTAACTGAGATGATATGCATCTTTAGTAAAGCTGTCAATATCTTGTGTGAACATTAAAAAACATATTTCCAAACTTCTCTTTAAACTTTAATCTCAAAACAAAACAATCTTTCAGCATAATATTGATTTTGAATACACTGAAACACATTTTGAACTACAGACTGAAAACGTACCGACAGGGCAGGTCAGAGCCCCACCCCAACATAAACAAAGCTGGAAGATACTTGGACATAGAAATTATTTTACCATTGGTCTACTTCATGGAGCAGACTGTACTGCTCTGATAAATAACTTTAAATAATTTTCTTGAATGGCCAACTTAAAATCATAAAAATGTTTTTGAAAATCCCATCTAAGAATATAATGTTCCATACTTGGAAGAGTTAGAAGACACCAACACAGGCTTTTCCACAACTATCTTTTTATCTGCTGTACTTTGGGGATTGATTTTGCAGGATGAATCTTCTCTGTCTGGTAGTACATTCAACATGACACAAGATATGATCTCAACAGCCATCTTAAACAAGCATCAAGTTTGCTTGTAATCCACAATGATCACAATTGTGTGTAAATTAGAAACAAAATAAAACATTTGTTTATTACTAACAAAAATCCACACACATAAAGACACAATATATTTACAGTAACAGTGTACTATTTTATGACATAATATACAGTATCTCTCTGTGGCACAGGAAACATGCCAATGTGAAGTGCTTCAAATACATGTATGACCTAGATATCATGTAATCTTTATTTCAGCACTGTAAAAAACAGCTGATGATTATCAATTCACCTTCAAATGTATTAAGAGCAAACCTGAATTAAAAAGAGTACATTTCTATAATGAACGATGGATAGATACACTGATTGGACTGTCCAATAGCAACAACCACAAATGGACTGATTTGCTCTCTCCTTCAATAGTTCATGCCACACCTTTTTTATGTTGGCCAGTTGTCTAACTTTACTACTTTGTAAAAATGCATATTTCTGATGGTACTGTATTGTACTGACTGTTTATAGTGTTTATACAAAATGTCAGTTAACTAGTAAATTCTATATTTGGTCATCATTAGATCCATACATGGAGAAAATGAAATAGAGTAGTTAGGGAAGGAAGGAAAATGAAAGGGGAGAGAGAAAAAAAGAACAAAGGGAAACAAGGTCAGATAAAGGGATAGAAATAGGTAGAGTAGATGTTGTTTGTGTCTGGATGTCACTGCCACAGCAGGAGGCTGACTAGACAGAGGTTATAGTTACAGGAAGGGTGAAGGAGAAAAAAGAACAGAAAATCAGGGGTGGGTATGGGGTTGGAGGAGGGTGTTTGGAAATTGCTGAAGTTCAAAGCCTCAGAAGCAAGAGTGTCTCCATTAGTATGTCAAAGGAGGTTTTGCCATGATGTAAAGTCATTGTATTATCCTTACTCAATGATTAACGAGGATAATCTGTGTGAGCAAATACAAATCTCATTTATGGATTAATATATAATAATAAATGAATATATTAATTATTCAGGGTGTGTCAAGAGTAAAGAATAGAAATTTTCAGTTTAATATTTATTATATAATTTTTTTTTCTTCATCGTATGGAATACAGTGTGGGTCAAGAAAATAACATTTCTAACATTAGATTTGCAGCATTAAAGAATTTTAATCTTTCATGGTGATCCGCCACACTCATATGCCCTGCATAAGTCAGCAGACAGACAACTCCTCCCCCAATCACCATGCTGAAGATCTACTTGTTAAACTAAGAATTACATATGCAATTAGAAGTACATGAAATAACAGCTAATACAAACAATATGATTTAAGATTCATGTTAGCAAATTAATGTACCAGCAGTACATCCAAAAGGCATGAAGATGAGCGTAGATTATGATATGCAGACCACAATGAGAATCTTCTCAGAATTTTTACTAATACACTTCCTGAATTGCAATACTCTGCCAGGTATGGAACAATCAAAATAAAAGACTCTTAAAATAAACTTCACATACACTAACAGCATACTGTCTTTCATCAACACCAGAGTACCTTCCGTAATGTTCTGTTTGTGATTTCACCACTTCCTCCTAGGTTGAGAGATATTGCTTCCGCCATCCCAAATTTCGTAACTTTCTTCTTACGATAGTGGTCACTTCAGCCATGTATGTACCAAGAACTTCATGGGTCATCTTTGCCAGTTGTGTGTGTGAAGCATCATGAAGTCCATGATTCCCTGGGTAATGCTGATCATCCACTCCCATGCACGTGCATTTGTGAGGCACAGGGTGGGTTAAAAATCTAAGAGCATTCTTGCTGTACAAGAAATTTCCTCTCATCTAAGTTGGAAGAAATGTTCAATTCACTGCATGCTCTGTCAAATTTGGTTCCTCAGTCAGAGCACATTTGTCCACAATGAACAATGAAACGTCTCATGGCGTTTATGAAAGAAGAAATATCCATACTCCCAATAATTTCTATATGGACTACTCTGATGTTGAGATATGTGAACAGCACTACCCATCTGTTGTGATTAGCAAGGCATTGCCTTGTACAGTGGGTAGAGATGGTCCAGGGCCCTGTAGGGGTTTCACCTACTAATCCTTTAAAGTAGATTAATTTGTTTTACCTTAATTATTAATCATTCTCATTAATTTAGAATCAGTCTCATTCAAATTATACCAGAACCACAACATTTAGTTCTCAACTAAAGGTAACCAATGGTTTGGTATCTGAAGGATTTAACTATGAATTCTTTGGAGGTTTTGGCAGCAACCACTTTTGAATGACATCAACACAGACAAATTGGTGAAAATAAATGATACATTTATTTAAAACCAACTATTCTAAACAAACAGTATCAACAGGCATCAGTATATTTACAGTGAAGGCTCGGCATCTAGTGTGTGTGAATGTGTAAAAGGGTATGCACAGCGTATGTGCTGTGTTCGAGGCAACCTGTCTGCTGAAATTGCTGATGTTGTGTTCCTGTAATGTACTTAAGGGAGGGAGCACCCCTCTCTTAGTTAGAGAACTTCGTGCTAGACGAAACTCTCACCTTGCTTTGCTTTATTGCTTTTATTTCATTTATTTCATTCGTTTATTTCATATTTTATACCTTTTAATAAATCACTATTTAACCACGTCTGAGTTCTCAATTGATTTTCAGAAATTTCCACAACACAGGGATGAGAAATTAACAGATGGCCCTGTTTTATGACCATAATGGTTTACCCTGACCCCCTCCTCACCATCCTGCTGTCCCCCTTATCGACATTCCACCATTTCCTTGAAATTTATGAACAGAATTATATCCAAAATTTCCAAGATTCTCATAACTCCACATTCCAAGACAGACACTGGATTCTAACCTATCCCAGAGGAAACAGCTCTTTAAAACCAGTCTTAGTATTACGGCCATGCGTGGTTTGTTTTGTTTTGTTGTTGTTTGTATTTTAATTGTTTCTTCCGCCATGCCTTCTCCCCCCAAACCACTTCACCAGGCCTTCACCTCTGGGATTCCGCCACGCCTTCTCTCCCCTAACTCCTTTGCCACACCTTCGCTTACAGATTCCCCCATCGATTGGTGGATAGGACGTGACATAGAGAGGTGCGTGTTGAGCAGGCTTAAGACTTTAGTGTGCGTCTTTTGTGATTCGGTTGGATTTGTGTGTACTGACTTGGTCTGGATTTTTGACAACGATTGTGGTTTGCCTTGTTTGGTTTGGTCGCTGATATATACACTAGGAATGTCCCAATCCGATCTCAAAGATCGGAATCAGGCCGATCACGACATTTTTAAACTCATCGGTATCGTTTTTTCTGAACACAAACCTGAGCCCAATCTTTGTAGAAAACAAAGGAGTTATAAGACGAGAGCAGAGCTTGTATCTGAACATGATTACAATGTCTTCTGTGTGGAAGTACTTCAAATTAAAAAGCAATGCAAGTCCAACAGCGAGGTGTAATGTCTGCAATATGAGTGTTTCATGGGGTGGTAGTAGCAGATCTGCATTTAATACTACAAATTTAATACGGCACCTAAAAAATAAACATTTAACAGAATACAGTGAGTTCGTTCTCTCAGTTAAAGGCTGTACCTAAGCAATCTACACTATCAGAAAGTTTTAAAAGAAAAGTTCTCTCGAGACAGCGCTATGGCCAAGATCACAGAGAGGATCACTGAATTCATTGTTTTGGATGACCAGCCGATCTCTGTGGTAGAGAATACAGGTTTTCGGCATCTTTTAGAGCTTTTGGTATCACAGTATGATCTGCCGTTGCGACACTACGTTTCAGAAACGGCCCTGCCCGAGCTTTTCAAAAAGGTTAGCGACCACCTGCAAGGTCTTTTATCAGATGTGACTGCTATTGGCTTTACCACAGACATTTGGAGCTGTGATGTTTCGCCGTTTTCATTCCTTAGCCTCACTTCACACTGGATTGACTCTGCTTTCGACTTAAAGTGTGCGGTATTGCATGCTCATCAGTTTTGCGGATCTCATACAGCGGAACATGTAAAACAAGCAATCGAGGAGATGTTGACAAGCAACGGGTTCATGTTATTTTGCGCTTAACAATAGTTTGGAAGCTGGCAGTTTTTTTCCTAAAGCACTGCAGTTGTTAAATATAAACATTGGATTAATGTTATTAACTATAATGTAATGTGTGCACTGTGTGAAGAGTATTATCTAGTTCTAACCTAGAAAATAGAAGTATCGGTTTGAGACTCTGTATCGGGAGACACTACAAAATTTATGACTCGGTTGTATCGGGAATGGAAAAAACGTGATCGGGACATCCCTAATATACACAATATTGCCAAACGTACTTGCTCACCCATCCAAATCAGTGGAATCAGGTGTTCCAATCACTTCCATGACCACAGGTGTATAAAATTAAGCACCTAGGCATGCAGACTGTTTTTACAAACATTTGTGAAAGAATGGGTCGCTCTCAGGAGTTCAGTGAATTCCAGTGTGGAACTGTAATAGGATGCCACCTGTGCAACAAATCCAGTCGTGAAATTTCCTCGTTCCTAAATATTCCACAGGCAGTTGTCAGCTGTATTATAAGAAAATGGATGTATTTGGGAACAACAGCAACTCAGCCACGAAGCTAGCATGGTTAGCTTAGAAAGACCAGCAAATTCCAAATGAAGTTGTAATATAACATAAAATTTACAAATAGACCAAGAGATGTTCAAGAGGCTAGCTAAGCTAACCATGCTAGCTAAGAGCCGAAACGATGCTGAGGAGGTACTACAGTACTTAAATGCTCTAATACTGTTCATGATCTAATATTTAGCTAATATTTTGTATATATCTTATCCACATTTATTTATACTCACAAACACAAATGAGACCTTCGTAGCTGCTGTCCATGCTATCTTCCGCTTCAACATTTTGCCCAAACAACTCGACATAAACTTCAGCCAAAGTAAGCATTTTCTCTTCTATGATGTCCAAAAGTATACGCAATCAAAATATAAACTAACAAAATAATAATCCATGACTGTGTCAGTTTCACCAAAGTAAATCGCGTGTGTTCTGAAGACCTTAGCATAGCGTAGCTTAGGTTAGCATGTTTATAACCCAATTTGCTTGCTGTATTGCGCATGTCTTTACGAAAGACAAACTATCAAGAATCACGGCAAGTGAGGTGTTAATCTTTTCACCTTCGAGTGAACTATTGGTTAGAACAGCTATCAATCACTTTGAAGGTGTCAGCTTGTCGCTGTTGCAGCTTCTTGATTGGCCCACTACCTCTCCCCCATTCACACCTCGCAAACAATGCTGCGTGGTCTCTGATAGGTTGAGAATTGTTTGTTGTTTTCAGCAAAGGAGAGGATTACGTGTTTTTTTGTGATGAAGTGAGCAAGCTAATAAAGGTATTTATCAACATTCCGTCTACAGTTTTAAAGCTTTCATTATTGCCGGGGATTTCAACCACGCAAATCTCAAGTCAGTACTCCCTAAATTCCATCAACATGTGGACTTTGCAACGAGAGGAGCGAACGCGCTGGACCTTGTTTACACAAACATTCCCAGCGCGTACCGGGCGGAGCCCCGCCCCCACCTCGCGTACTCGGACAACATGTCTGTGTGGCTGACTCCAGCATACAGACCTCTCATCAGACGCTCCAGACCAGTTCAGAAGCAGGTGAAAACCTGGCCGGCAGGAGCCATCTCTGCCCTTCAGGACTGTTTTGAGTGCACTGCATGGGACATGTTCAGGGAGGCTGCAACTGAAGGGGACTCGGTCAACTTGGAGGAGTATGCATCATCAGTCACTGGCTACATCAGCAAGTGCATTGACGATGTCACTGTCTCCAAGACCATCACCACACGGCCAAACCAGAAACCGTGGATGACTCCGGAGGTGCGCGCGCTACTGAGGACCCGAGACTCGGCCTTCAGAGTGGGTGATAAGGCGGCCTGAGAAGAGAAAGAGCCAAATTGTCACAAGCCATTAGAGAGGCAAAGCGCGCACACGCCAAGCAAATCCACAGCCACTTCAAGAACACGGGTGACACGCGGCGCATGTGGCAGGGCATCCAGGCAATCACCAACTACAGGACAACGCCATCGTCCTGCGACAGTGATGCCTCCCTCCCTGATGCCTTGAATGACTTCTATGCACGGTTTGAGGCACAAAACAACACGGCGGTGAGGAAGATCACTCCCAAGCCGGACGAGCAGGTGCTGCGTCTGTCTGCAGTGGACGTGAGGAAAACTCTGCGCAGAGTCAACCCACGGAAAGCTGCAGGACCAGACAACATCCCAGGCAGAGTGCTCAGAGAGTGCGCAGACCAGTTGACGGACATTCTCACGGATATCTTCAACGTCTCCCTGTGCAGCTCGACTGTTCCAACGTGCCTCAAGACCACCACCATCGTCCCTGTGCCAAAGAAGTCCACTGTGTCCTGCCTCAACGACTACCGTCCCGTTGCACTTACACCCATCATCATGAAGTGCTTCGAGAGGCTAGTTATGAGGAACATCAAGACCCAACTACCCTCTTCATTCGACCCCCTACAATTTGCATATCGTCCCAACCGCTCCACGCACGATGCCATCACAACCACCCTTCACCTCTCCCTTACCCACCTGGAGAAGAAGGACACCTATGTCAGAATGCTGTTCATAGACTTCAGTTCAGCATTCAACACAATCATCCCACAGAACCTCATCAGTAAGTTAAGCTTGCTGGGCCTCAACACCCCCCCCTCTGCAACTGGATCCTGGACTTCCTGACTGGGAGGCCCCAGTCAGTCTGGGTCGGGGACAGCATTTCCAGCACCATCATACTGAACACTGGGGCACCCCAGGGCAGTGTTCTGAGTCCTCTACTGTTCACCCTGCTGACTCATGACTGTGCAGCAAAACACAGCTCAAACAGATTCATTAAGTTCGCCGATGATACAACTGTGCTGGGCCTCATCAGTAAAGGCGACGAGTCAGCATACAGAGAGGAGGTGCAGCGGCTGACAGACTGGTGTTCAGTCAACAACCTTCACTTGAATGTTGACAAGACCAAGGAAATGGTTGTTGACTTCAGGAGAGCACAACACATCCACTCTCCGTTGAACATCAACGGGTCCTCTGTGGAGATTGTTAAGAGCACGAAGTTCCTTGGTGTCCACTTAACAGAGAACCTCACCTGGACCCTGAACACCAGCTCTACAGTCAAGAAAGCCCAACAGCGTCTCTACTTCCTCCGGACGCTGAGAAAGGCCCGTCTCCCTCCACCAATCCTCACCCTCTTCTACAGAGGTACCATAGAGAGCATCCTGAGCAGCTGCATCTCTGCCTGGTTTGGGACTTGTGCCGTCTCTGACCGCAAGACCCTCCAACGGATTGTGGGGACAGCTGAGAGGATCATCGGAGTCTCTCTCCCCTCCGTCACGGACATTTACACCACCCGCTGCATCCGCAAAGCAACCAGCATTGTGGATGACCCCACCCACCCTTCACACAGACTGTTCTCCCTCCTGCCATCAGGAAGAAGATACCGCAGCATCCGGTCCAACACAACCAGACTGTGCAACAGCTACTTCCCTCATGCCGTCAGACTTCTCAACTCCAGGGACTGAACTGATGGCTTTCTGCTACACACTCTCTCACACACACATACACACACAATCATTCACTACCTCTACCCCAGACATGGGATGCATTTTTTTTTCTTTTTGCACTACAAACTATAAACTCTACCTACCTCTACCTCATTACACACTGCATAATTTGCACACTGCATAATTTGCACTATCACTGTATATTTATTCTGTATTCTCTGTCTGTACTGTGTTGTACTGTCTGTCTGTCTGCACTTGTACTGTGTTGCACTTGTCTTCTGTCTGCACTGTGTTTATGTTGCACCATGGTCCTGGAGGAACGTTGTCTCGTTTCACTGTGTACTGTGTATATAGTTGAAATGACAATAAAAACCACTTGACTTGACTTGACTTGACTAAAGTGTGATACTGATGCTTTGATAGTAAATGAATTTTAGGTGACAAAACATGGCCATCTTGCGTCGTAAACCTGCCTTTTAAACGAACATTTAAAGAGACCCACATGGTCCACGTGTTTTGAATCCTACTCGCTGCAAACTTTTGTAAGATACCAGTAACTACAGGGCTTGGACAATGAAACTGAAACTGAATTTTAGTGTGGGAGGTTTCATGACTAAATTGGACCAGCCTGGTGGACAATCCTCATTAATTGCACATTGCACCAGTAAGAGCAGAGTGTGAAGGTTCATTTAGCAGGGTAAGAGCACAGTTTCGCTCAAAATATTGCAATGCACACAAGATTATGGGTGACATACCAAAGTTCAAAAGAGGACAAATTGTTGATGCACATCGTGCTGGCGCATCTGTGACCAAGATAGCAAGTCTTTGTGATGTATCAAGAGCCACGGTATCCAGGGTAATGTCAGCATACCACCAAGAAGGACGAACCACATCCAACAGGATTAACTGTGGACGCAAGAGGAAGCTGCCTGAAAGGGATGTTCGGGTGTTAACCCGGATTGTATCCAAAAAACATAAAACCACAGCTGCCCAAATCACGGGATAATTAAATGTGCACCTCAACTCTCCTGTTTCCACCAAAACTGTCCATCGGGCGCTCCACAGGGTCAATATACACAGCTGGGCAGCTATAGCCAAACCTTTGGTCACTTGTGCCAATGCCAAACGTCGGTTTCAATGGAGCAAAGAGCGCAAATCTTGGGCTGTGGACAATGTGAAACATGTATTGTTCTCTGACCTTTACTGTTTTCCACACATCTGGGAG